>WJFB01001029.1:0-39275 GCA_009870185.1 Pygmarrhopalites habei
GGGGGGGGGGGGAAGCGGAAGGCGAGGGAAATCTCGTGGAGACGTAATTGGGACGTGTTTTGGACACACCAGGTAAGTTACTTTTATAATTCATTTCATTGTGTAATTTGTCGTACTGTGAGATTGACAAGGGTTCTCATTGTTGTAGGTTTTTAAATCTGACGAGTTTGTGTCCGTTCAATGTCTGAAACATTTACATTTCGGCGTAAAACATACAGAAATCCGGTTGTAAGATTGGAACGACTAGAAATGGATAATCTAGGGAGAGGGAAGAGGAAATCAGGATACCGAAGGATCAGACAACCGTCTGATGGGTCAGATTTAGAATCGGATAAGGGAAAGAAAAAACGAAAGGTCAATCCGAAGAAGAAGGTTCAGGTTCAAGTGAAACAGGAAAAAATGTCCTCAGCAGACGAATCGGAAACCAACTATTATGATAACATTCCAATCAAATTAGAACCACAATCTGAAAATGATGACCCACAACAAAATAATTCCAGTGGTGAGTTACCCGAGAAAAAGAAACGGTTCCGAAGGATTAAGCCGATCTCTGAGAGTGATTCAGACTCTGAGGTGGACAAAGCTAAAACTTCTAGACAGGCTCAAAAGAAGAAGAAGGCTCCATATCGTAGGGATGTGACGAAGAAAAAGGAGAGTGATTCTGATGATTCATCATCATCAGATTCTACTTCGACCAAAGGTAGTATTCAGTTCGAATCGAGTGATGACGATGTAGGAACAGACAAGTCATATACAAGTTCAGAAACTGATGAAATTGATGATGACGGGTCTAAGAAGTTGTGTATTGTTTGTCAAAATTTGGGAAATGCAAAAGTCATTGGACGTTCAAAAACGACATCAACTTCCTGGTGTAAATGTGGTTGTTGTAAAATCATTGGGGATATGAAAGATTATGACAGAATTTGTTGCAGGGAAATAAAAGACATAATTGTGTTCCTTGACGAAGAGATAGACGATGCCTCCAAGAATAAAGTTTGTTTGACCTCACATCCCAGATTTGTTAGGGATGTTGTGCAATGTCAAGCTCTCTCTCGAACTGGAGGTTACAGAAGGACAGACAATTATGGAAACAACGACGCATATATGGGTAAGTTTACAATTTTTAATATTAATTACTTAAATAAATTTAGCACATTGTCTATTGTCTTTGTAAAAAAATTATTGTCCCACTTTTTGTCAGGTTCATGGTCATACATCAGAATGATTTGGGATCGACTTGGATGGGGAACTCGAATGGTGATTCCTGCATGTGTTTCGGCTAGACTTAAAGAAGCTCACGGTACATCTTATATCAAAAGCTTTACAGCAATCACAACTTGTGAGACGGCTAAACATTGTGTTCAAAGTCAAAGATAACTTTCACAACAACAATAACTCAACTTGCCTTATCTACAAAAATATTCTCAATTTCAAATATTTAGACTATAGGATCTGATATAGATGAATTTATTGATCTTCACATGACATTTTACCAAATGTCCTCTATTTTACGAAATTAACTGTATGTACAAATGACGTAAGTAATGACCAGATAGGAATTCAATTACATACGTGACGAACAACATTTCTTACACTTTCGTATACCTTTAGAAAAGTACATTCTATTTGTGATTTTTGTACACACTTAATTATGATTGTACCAGATGTATTTATGCACATTTATAGTATGTAGTAGTATAAATAATATGATACTGTACAAGATAGAGGTATGTATATTTTATTGCAAATTACCAGATATCGTGTGGCATTAATCATGTCAAATAGAAAACGAACAATTATGAATTAAATAACTGCCAATGTGGTAACTATCAAAAAAATATTTTTTGGCACAATAACAACTATAAAACTAAAAAGCTAAGTTGTGTTTTAAAAAATTATTTACGAGGGTTCAAGTGGGTTCTTGTAACCCAATGTCTTCTTTTTGTCTTGGTATTCCACGACGAGCTTGTTTTATATTCTCGTATTGTCTTACATGTCCTAAATCATATTTCATTTCTTCGTTGAAAGATGCAAACCAAGGTGATTTTGAGTACTGTTGTAGTTTGCAGAACAAGTCCAAGAAAAAGTCACACACAAGGGAAGCCTATGATATCCGTCCAAAATTTATATATACAAAATCGAAAATCTTTTGCAATGTAGGGGAAATTTTTTAATATTTTCAGTATAAAATATTATTCTTACCACTGCAAAAAATCCCACACCAGCTCCTACAGTCAGTAGAAAACGAACAGAATCGAACATTCTCCCCTCTCCTTCTACTTCAATGAGAAATCTGAGACCATATCTTTGAGTAAGTGTTCTCCGATTTTCCTCATGGTACACAACAGTCCTATTCAATGTACAAATGAGATGTCAATTTGAAGTACTCAACTAATGTGTATGTTATAATTGACCAAAGTATTTGTTTCATTGTTTAACTAACGATACCTAAAATTAAATCCAGGAGAAACGGTAGCCTTTGGGTCATCCAGTCTTGAGAAAGAGTACTGAGGTAGGCAGTGCCTGTCAATTGTGTAACCCCAATCAAATGAACAATCCCATTTAATATTCAACAAAAATATCCCACCACGGATGGCAACCTGGTCATAAGAATAACCAGCCGCCTCAACAATACTCCCAATTCTAAATGTGGGACAGTATGGATCAGTCTTTTTGTCATATAAACATGTACTGAGATACGACTCTGTGGACTGTTGAAGTATATTTCTTCGTCGATAGCCTGGTCCAAATGCTGGGAATTCTGTTAGTATATACAAATATTCAATTGTAAATTACAATATGTAATGGACAGTCCATCAGTTTAATTGGGAACTGTTTAATCTCTAACCTATAGTATTCTTAACCAAAACTGAAAATTCCTTCGTTCCAACCAACAATGCCTTATTTTCACCAAGTGGAGGTTTATCTTGTTCTACTGGACACCATGCATCCACTTCACAGGTCCTTCCATCACATCGTCCAGTAGCTACACCATTTCCATTCTTGAATGATTTTCCTATGTATTTAATTTTTTAACATTATTATTACAGTTGCATGTCCTTTGCCTACGTTATAAAAATCATCTTACCCATTGTACAATCCTTGTGTGTCTTACACCTCGCAGGCACAACTTCATATGACTGGAATTTGGTAAACATGTGAATAATATGACTTTAAAATTCAGTGATGTTGTAATTAGATATGGAAAATTATATGTACCTACTTCTGCACAAGTACTGCGAGTTTGATTAGGTGTGATTATAATGTTAGTCATAATAAAAAATCCTCCATTTTCTCCTCCATCCGCTGGTGACACAATGTCTGGAGCATCCCAAACACGATTATAAAAATATGGATGATTGACTTGGAGTTCTCTTTCCGTATATTTTGTCAAAAGAGTTCCTTTCACTTTTGTGACAACCACAGACTGTACAGGGGCAGAGACTTGATAACCTTTTGAATACGCCAGTCCATAACTACATGAATAAATAAAGCTTAGCTTGATAAACTGTTCAAAATTTAAAGATTTATTATTTGTAATGAGATTAATTTATACCCTCCAATGTAACCCAAGACAGACAACACAATCAGAAAGTATGTAATTCCCAGGCATCTACTCGGGATTTTTACTACGCGTAGGGTAGAATATAGACACACCATTTTCTCAAATTTTTCTTCTTGAGTAAATACATATATTTTCCGAGGATGTAGCTATCTAATTTACAGCCCTGCCCAACTTGTTGTGTATTATCCAGCACAAAATGTTCACCGACACATTCACACACAGAGTACACATGCAGTGATTAGACACTCTGTCTCGAAATACCCATAATGTCAACTGAATAAACGGAGTACCTGTCACTCCTCCGCTATTTCCACTCTCTAGGTAAACAGTGAGAGGACTGATGGATGTCGTAATTGACGATATTAATTATTTCGTGTATAATGTGATTGTTTATCAAGAACAGAGATCTCTGTTTTACCAAGTTGGCCATTCAAGTTTCTACCGCCTTCAAGTTTTATCACCTTTATTGTGTTCCTGTTGGCCAATGTGTAGTTGACCTTGGTCATAAGCAAAAGCATAGGACATCCAGTTAGAGTTAAATGTTCACACATGCCGTCACTCTCACTCCTGCATTATCTCTGTCTGCTGAAGAGGGATTCTCCAAGGAAAATTTGTGAGATTTTGTCATGATTATGATGCCATTGAACATCTGCACATTTTAACCACAAGTGAATGTGGATAGAATTAGTTATTTACCTAATTTGGATTCATTCTTTTCCCATGTAACAGTCAATGTCAATTAACCCCCCACAACCCACACACACACGCAGGTGAGATGAGGGTCCAAGTGTCTATCCCCAGGAAGAGTATACAATGATTGTACCTTGTACAATAAATATTTGACTTGAAGCAATTAATTAATTCAAGTTCCATCTTAATTTTGCATGTTAGTGTGATAAGAACAAAAGTTTCCACAAGGAAAATGTCCAGCAAAAAATTATGCTTAAAAGACGGAGGAATTTGACGAACGATTCAAATACATTTTTGTAACGGTTAGCTCATGAGAAGGTGAATAAATTTAATAATCATACACAAAGAAAATGGAAAGTGTTACAAATCTAGTGACAAGTTTTTCAGTCAAATTCTCAAAAATTTTCAGTCCATTAAAATTCCCATCAAAATCTGTCATTGAAAATTTTTATCCTCTTGCCCATTTTGGTCATTGTCTTGGATTTGTCCCCCTTCAAAATATATTCCCAAAATTCCAAGGTTCACACAAACTAGGATTTAAATTCTTCTCCTACCCAGTTCTCTACACAATTATCCTCAACACATTTTTATACTTTTTCGTCTTGGAGCCAACTTTCCACTACTACCAAGATGGATTTGGATTCAAATTTAAAACAGATGCCATTGCCCTCAAAATATTTTTTGGTGCCTACTCCCTCACCAAAGCTAGTATGCAATTTTTTACAATCTGGCGATCACCTCAAATCTTAAATTGTCTCAAATCTTTAGAGAATTACGATTCAAAATTTCATCACAAAAATGAAACAAGGATCCTCAACCGTTTTTCCTTCATCTTTTTCACCCTCACTCTTCTATCGTCTGTATTCAATGCAGTGGCCACTTTCTCCGACACTCATGCAAAAACTACACAAAATTTTCTTCGGAGTGATCCCACTTACAGAAATTCTACCCTTCACTTGGAAAAACGATACTGGTCACTCATCCTCGTTCCCCAACCGTTGACCGTCACCATTTTCAGTTTCATCACTCATCAAATTGCAGAATTATCAATGTTTTTCTCCCAAGGCACTATCGCTTTTCTTGTCAACTGTATCTGTGACCGGCTAAAAGCCATTTCAGTTGAAATTAAAGATATTCAATATTATCTGAATCCGGAATTGGAGGAGGAGGTGGAGAATCAAGGGGATTGTTCTAGAGTGGAGAATAATGGTGACAAAAATATTTTGGAAATACAATCTTCTCATGCTACTGGTAAGGGCGGGGGTGGGTCTGAGAGGGGACACAATTTGACACTGAGTAGTAGTCAGGAGGTCAACAAAATCCGACTAAGTGTTGCTAGGTCCAGTTGGAGTCAACAACAAAACTTTTTGTCTACATCCATATTTCAAGAGGAAACCCACAAGTTGACGACAGATAGTGACCTCCTCCTGTGTCGCCTCAAGACAATCAAGAAAAAAGTACTCAGTCTAATGGATGTGTGTCGACGACTCAATGTCGTGGGGAATGAAATCATTCTAATTTTCACTATTGGCTCTACTGTCATCATTGTGTCTCTGTTGTATTTAATCGTCATGTTCACAACCTCCATCTCCTCTGCTCATGATGGACAAGCCTTGGCATCCATAAAGAGTGGGGACATCAAAACCAACTCTGTGACAACCACTACGGTAGAACAAAAACATTTTTCTCACATTACAATGATATTAATATTCTCAGTTACTATGTTGAATGAAAGTGTATCTATTTATTATATTTGTAGGTTATTCTCATTGCATTTCTGACACAAATGCGACTACTGAATTTTGCAAATACTGGCTATAAATTAGAAAATTCAGTAAGTTATTTAATTTTATAGAAAAAAGTTTGCTTCACTAAATTTCCCCTACAAGCCTCCAAGTTCAAGGCATTTCTCAATCAGTGTAATGTTTTCCTCTGTAAAAGGGGTGGCCTGAGACTTTCTCTTTCTCACGGAGAAAGTCTCAAACTAATGTACTCGATTGTTTATTATTAGATATCATGTAACATTTTTCCCTAAAAATATTCTGAACCGCAATCAGTCATGTCGAGAATTATAGAATTGAAATTCAAAAAATTATTTTGGTAACATTTAGGTTAGCAGACTAAACAATTCAGTCAAAAGATTGGACGTTGTCCAATCAGGACATTACAAAGAACTGGACATTACAACTTATCTCACCTACCTGTGTTTTGTGACAGCAGACCCAAATGTAAGTCTTTCCGGTTGTGGATTCTTCAGATTGAACAGAGCAACATTGACTGGCATAATTGGTAATAGTACTCATTTTAACCTTATAAAATACTTTGTAATACTTTCAATCTTACTCATAATAAGATGACAAGAACAAAATTCTCTATTTATGTCATTTTCTTCACCTGACCTGACCCAGGACCGCTGATTACTTTTATCGTCATTTTGGCACAATTCCGTGTAGCAGATATCCAATATTTTGGACGAAATGGAACGACAGTCTATTGAAAAATTGAAGCACCTCTTCTCAAATTACTATGCAGTCAAGTATGATGAAAGAGAGAAAAAAAGAGAAGTCTTCAACAACAATCAGTTATTCAGTTCTTTCGAAAAGTTCGACGAAAACATTATAATTTATTTTTTTGTAGTCATTGAAAGTGTTCACAAGAATCATAATAATATATAATGTACTTATAATAAACTTGATTCGTAGCAATCTTATTACTCACATGTGGTGTATGTGTTGTGTGTGGGTATGTGTGGTACTTTCCAGTACATTATATTATTATTTTCAGTTTATTTGATTTTTTTAAAAGTCACAAGTTTTCTTTATATATATATTTATGTTTATATAGATATATATACTTTCTTTAGATATTTATAATAAAATTCTTACAACTCTGCTAACACTTCGTCAAGTTTTTCTTTTACCTCATCACATTGAGAACAAATTGGGCACATTTATTTTGATTTTTTAAAACATTTTCTGTTGTGGTGTTTTGCGTGAATTCGAGCTTCTCTATCCGAGCTACGTACATTTATAATTGCAGTCATTGGTGTTTGACGCCGCTATAATATATATATATTAATATAATGCTTTTCTCTCTTTTTCACTATATATGTATATATTATATTATCATTATTATGCAACGACAAATGAAATTTTTCCCCCCTTCACATCATCATACAGTAATTGTTCTTGTTCTTGTAGATCTAGGGGGATTTTAACCTACATCATATGTTATATTATTTATTATTATGCATCCTCTAAGACCAGTTGACAGCAATAAAAATCAATACTTTTCTCTTCAAATACAATAATATATACTAAAAAAATCTTCTTGACTGGATCCTTATCAACATTCTGACTCTCTGCCCTAAAATTCAATTTACTTTTTATACTAAATTACAGACCATTTCAGTACATAACAACCTCCTTCTTCCTTTCTATTCACTAGTAGAATATTTCACTATAAAAAGAATACTAGGCCCCAATTTCTCATCCATCTCATCTATCTCAGGCTACAACAATGTACACACACGTAATTGAGTGAAAATTACTCCAAGCAAATTGGAAATTCTCCAATCTCACCCTATACAGAAAAAAACAACAACTATCAATGAATGCAAATTAATGAATACTTTTAGGATTAAGTCAGTACATCATAATCATCCCTACACCTAATCATTGTATTGTAAATTGACGTAATATTAATTTCCTACGTCTCATTATTATGACAAGAGGCTTACTATGATGTACATATACTTGTGTTGTGGTGTGTATGTCCATGATGTACAACAGTAATAATAGTGACTCCATTACAACTATAAATGAATTAATCATTAGTAAAAGGAAAAATATAAAGTTATTGCATAGTTAAACTTGATAATTTTACGGATGGACTTTACATTAACCCATCAATTATATGTCTGGAAGTATAAAGAAATGACAAAAAAGGATTGAAAGTTGAATAGAAGCATAAAATAAAATTTTGCTCTTTCAAAGAATCAATTATTTTGTTGCTGAAATTAATAATATGAAACAAGTTCATGTGTACAATATACATAAAGTGTATTATTGAATTGATAGGAAACATCTTTTACAGAAAATAATTTTCCAAAAGTCACTATAATTCAAATGTACTATGTACCTCCTTACTTTCATTCATAAACGCGACACAATTTTGACAATCCTCTTTACACTTTTAAAAAATAATGCTAAATTTACTTTTTGTCCTACAAATTTTGTATTACATTGAACACTGAAACTAGTTATTTCTTTGTCAATTGTAAGTTACAATATGAGTAGGAAAAAAATTCTTTGAAAATTAATAAACTGGGCAAGTTTTTAAGGTGTATAATTTACAGATAAGTGTGTGTACTAGAAGCAATAAATGGTTGTTTGACTTGCAAGTGTATGAACAAATAAATGTTTTTAAAAATTTTTTCACATAGCAAGAACATGATATTCACGTGCAGTATAGTTTGCAAATATTGCTGTCCACACACTTCTATACAAATTAACAAACAACGACTAAAGTTTTGACTAAAAAAAATTTTACTTTTAGAATTCCAAGTTTTTTTTTTCAAGGAAAATAACGTGTGTCTGCCTGTTCAGTAATACATTTCCCTATATTGTATACTTTTTGATATGATGGACGACATGTTTTTACTACTTTATATATATTATGTGTACATAAAATATGGGGGAAAATTGAAGCCGTAATGTGAGAAATCTTTTGAAAACAAGTACAAAGACAAACAAACATAATTGTTTGGTACAACATTGTACATCACCCAATACTTTTCCTTCTTTCTTTGTATTAAATAAACAAGTCTTGGAATTGATTTCTGTCCATCTGTTTACATCTATTTTTTGGCATTTATAAAGTAAGAAAACAATGAAAGGCGTCAAAACGCAAGCTTATAATAGAGTCAGAAAATTCATCAATAATAAAAATCATGTTTATTATTATTTAAGAACTAAAGACTAGTTTCTTACTGTGTGTTCTTTTACACAAAACAAACATTCACTTAGCTACTTCTAAATGTTTCTTACGTCGTGTAACAAATTCTCCTCACCTGAATATAACTACAATTCTAGACTTTTAGGAAATAAAGTTGCATGTAACGAAATGACGATGTCAAGGTCAAATCTGATTGTTTTTCTTGTTGTTGCTTGAACCTTTAAGGCCCAACTTTTGTAGCACAATAATAACTCACATTCTGTTTACTAACAAAATAAATACTAAGTCCTGAACGGGCGGCAAGGAAAGAATCGCACAACTGAACACATTGTAAGTAAAATCTCTTACTAACCTTAACAATGTCAATGAGAGTGGTATGATTTGCGGAATTATTCCTACATACACAATGAATTTATCTTTGATCTACATTTTTTAACTTTCAATAGAACGATATTAATTGGTATGTAGTCGATCGAGTAGATTCCGAGACAACAAAGTATACCATCAATTTAACAAACTCAAAAGTTCTCATTGAAATGTATAAAGTCATAATCATGCCCACAATTTTATAATAAAAGTTAAAATTTTACGAGATACCTGCGAGAATCGGCAAGAAACACCATTTTCCCTCATCCTACTAGAAAAGTCTGTCAATGAATACACAACAAAGAACAAACGATTATACGTAACGGACAGAAACCTAAAATAATAAGTAATTATCTTACACATTACTTAGTCATAGAAGACTTGTATCTTACACAATAATTATAAGGAACGAATGGTCCACGTACAAAAAAGTTTTAAATCGAAGGAAATTAATTTTTTCAAAAAACTCTTCTTACTCATTTATCACTTTTAATAGGTACATATTTTAATTATGTACCTTTTTTCCCCTTTACATTCGTTAACTTGCGGAAATCGCTATATATTTTATTTATATGTATAAGTCTTGATGGGATATTATGACTCTTGCGGAACAACGTACGTAAAAAATTTTCTGTTAGGGTAATTTCTCGTTAGACAAGGATTAAAGTATAGTTGGGTCGTTGGGAATGAGTGGTACTGTCGTCTGACTCGGAGTTTGTCCGCCTTGTTGACCTTCCCTAAAGAAACGAGTCATTTAATTCAAGTTTTATCAATCAGTAAATGAACCAACTACAAAAAATTTTACAATACTTACTGTAAAAGCATTAATATTTACAATTTGATGCTAAGAACTCTCTAGACTTACTTCTCAAGGTCAATTAGATCAGAGTCTGACACTCCCTGACGTCTAACTTTAGTTTGACGCTCTGGAATGAAGAGAGCTGTTGCTGTAAGAAAAATAGAGAAAAAACGTGTATTGTACTTTGAAAATATTAGTCTTTAGAACAAGCGGAACTCAGTTCCACTTGTCCGCAGAGCATATTACTATGGTTAAGTATACATGTCCATAAAGTTGTATGTTTCCATTTTACCGTTTCACCACCCGCACTTACACTTTTTTCCAAATAAAATTTCATACTAATGCTGGTGTTTGTATTTTTTTCGCTGAAAGCAAGTTTTTAATACCCAAAAATACTTTCTCCAAATTTAGAAACTCTAATAGCCGCTTGCAGACTCGAGTTGAACTCGTTATTGTACCCAAGTTAAAAATCTGGTAGAAATCTGTGAAATTCGGGGTGACGAGATATTAACTTTTAAATGACTTTGGGTTAAAAATTTTTCCTGAAGTAGAATTGGGTTTACTGAGGTCCCCTTCGGGTTTTTTTAGCCTAGTGGGACCCCGACAAGTTCAAAAAAACGGTTCAAAAAAGTGGCGCAATGGTAAATGAAACCGTAGAAATTGATGGACCTGTTTACTTAATAACAAATGATCACCCAGTATAACAAACTGTATAAATTAACTTACCAACGGCAAGCATCACCATCAAGGATCCAAATACGAATGGAGGCCCAGGCATAAACTGCTTAGATTTACAACAATAAAACATATTTTAATATATTAATCTCTTGGAACAAAAAATATTTATGTGACAGAAGTTTTCTTATTTTGATTTCTCACTCACATTAGAACCTAAATGACGGTTATACATTGTAGAGTTAGCACCGTGATTTCTTGAACCATGACCTTTGATATTGGAACCCTCCTCTAAATCCATATTCAGGTCAACATGGAAGAAGTAAAAGATTAAACCAAAAAAAGCGGGTCCTAAGCCGTTACACAGGCCTCGCATTCCGGTAATCATGCCTTGTGCCAGACCTAACAAAAAAAATACATCATTTTAATTTCTCCACATTACTCAGTTGCATGATTTATCAGCATACATCTTTCCAGCAATAATTCCACGAATAATAATAACCTTGTTTGTCCGGGTCTGCATGGGTGGACACGAAAGCAGATATAGCTGGATACGTTATACTTGACATAGCGGCTAGAAAAGAAAATCCAACCATCAAACAGATGTTTCATCATAGACTAAAATATTTTTTAATAGTCGATAAATTCAAATTTAACGAACCTAGGATTCCAGCAGCCCACATCATCCTTTATAATATAATACCAATCAATAAAAAAATGAAACGTGAGGTTATATAAATTACATGCTCACTTCTCATCAATGTCACTAATTTTTGACAGACGCATTGTATAAATTTTGTATACAAGCGAAATGTAAATACCATCTGTCATTTGGAGGCATAATAAGAAAAAAAAACTCACCATGTCGACGTTGCAAATCCATACCACGCGAGCTGAGTCATCTCAAACAGTAGACCAACAACCTGAAATGAATTAATACCAATATTGTACTTGATTTTGTAAATCATCATTTGAATATTTATACATTGTAAAGGCTAACTTTGAAAAGTTATATTGACAATTAATTGAAGCAAAACTTGTTCTTGTTGCTTACTATTGTCTTCCGAGGTCCCATATTTTTCATCAACAGACCCAAGATAGCAGTTTGAGCCACTACGGACATTATGCCAATAACGGCAATAAACATTGCCACGGCTTCTTTTCCAAAGCCAACTACAAGATTTAGGTACACAAAGAAACAGGAATACTGTCCAGCCTGTCAACATCAACAATCAAACAAGTTTATTTTCACATCTCTTTCATCTATTTTATGAAAAAGTTTGTTCGTCATACAATACATAAACATTATAATATGCTTGCTTACTTCAGGAAGGTACGACAGTAACACGGCAACACACAGAAGAAGAATTGTTTTGTCTTTGCCGACTTTCCTCAGTGCAGCGAATGGATCTGCCTGCTCCCACGCTAAAATTATACAAGGAAAGGGTTGGCAATACATGATGCAAAAAAATATGATATAAATACAAAGTTCATTAACTGAATCATTTAGAGCACAAATTTCCATAGTATATTTAATATTCACAAAAGTATGTTAAAGTATAAACTAAGAGAGGAGGAGGGAAAGCAAAAGTAAACTTACCAAGAGGAGCCCATGCCTGTTCAAAAATTAAAAATTAAATTAATAAATCTTTCCCTTGTACTCATTACTTGTAAATGTTAGACCAAAATATAGTTTGGCGAAAAATAAATAAATAAATCATCCTATGCATGTTTCACTTTTATAAGTAGTGTAAATAAATGTAAAAAAAAGACTCACTGAAACTCGTAATTTTTGAGGAAGTGATTCTGGAACAGCCACGATTACAAATAATACGTCCAATAGCTGTGTGTACAAACAGTAACATTATAAATAGATAATTCAGTTCCAATTTGCAAACAAACTCTTCTCAAACATCACCACCACCACACCATACATTTCATTTGGATAGCGTCAAAGTAAAGTTAAATACAGCTGTCAAGTTGGGTTACTTATGTATGAAACATACTATAATATGTAGATTACTAAAGAAAAAAGTTTTACCGTACCGCAACTGAAAGCACAAAGAAAAAAAATGAATTTGATAATTTAACTTCGATGTACGATATTTATACACGAATACTACTAGTTTATCATGAGTATAACCTAAAGTCAAAGATTGAATAATTAAAGTACTCACTTGCAGTTGCAAGGGCTACAACTGTTTCTTGTCCATACGCACTTTCAACATAAGCACCGAGTGCTGGTGACGTAACCAGAGATGCTGCAAATGTTGCTGATACTAAACCATAGGCCGCCGAGCGTTCTTGTTCTCCTAAATTGTGGAAAAAATAAAGAGAACGACAATAAATTAGCATTGTAAATATATTCAAGTTACATAATGCAGCAAAAACTTAATGCAGCAAATTCTATTCCTTCACATACACAAACACACAGTGTGTGTCACACACATGTACATGGGCAACCCCAACATCTTGAACAGTATGGAAATGACAAAGTAATTATGAGAAAATAGTCGTAATTTTCAGTCAAAAAGTTTTAATTGTCCCATTTCACGAGCACCATTATACCTAACCATAACCTTCCACGCTAACAGCTGACATTTTCTGTTCAATAACCTTTTCCATTAAACACACAGAAGAAGCTAGTACTACAAGAACTCCAATTTTGGCAATGACCCAACTGCAACTACAGTCTTACTCCAAATACAACGCGTGAGTTTATAGCAGAGTTTGCAAGAAGGATGGATCATAATAATAATTATAAATAAATACTATCCTCGTCATTTCATTACATTGACTAACATTGGCGACAGGATTGCTTTTTAGGACTCGTTCCAAACTCATTCTGAAATCACATCACAGAGATACCTTTTTTAAAGCAGCTTCCAACTACGGGGAGAAAGAGAGAAGAGGAGATCAGTAATTATAGACTACTGCCAAGGCTTTGAGCCTCAAAATTCATCGTCTTCAAAGAAACTTTGCATAAGCTCAAAATAGCACACAACTTCCTATCTCTCTCACTTTATGAGAAAATCGATGAAAAATTTGAAAAGATTGTATCATAACTTGTGCAAGTGGAAAATTCATTCCCTATGTATAAACAATGCCTTCGAATATTTTATCCATAACCAAAATAAGATTTGCTGGCGAAATCTTCCTAACATCAACAACAACTTATCACCTACAGCTATAATAATAAATAATAATCTAATGATAAGATAAACCATAATAAACAATTTGCACTGTCCATTCACCAAACAATACTTTATGTAGGTATACATGAGACTAGAACTTTGGTCTTAAACACGCTATTTGACGATACACTTTACACCGACTCTAAAACAACCTTTATAACTTATATAATTAGATTATCGTAAAAAACTCAACAAAAGGTCCTTGACAGCTGGGTGACCAGATGTCCAGCTTCAATATGATTGGTTCGTTCTCCTTTAGAATTCTTCCGGATGTATCCTATGCAAATCTGTTTTCTTTGATACTCGGAGGAAGCAAAAATGACCTATCACCTTTTGCAGACATTTCCGCATTGTATTCCCCTTCCTAGTAAAAACTAATTAATGTGTATATGACACAATATGATCAGTCTATGCAGTCATTCCATCCAATTAATTGCCATATAACCATCCTCTCTCACTCAATTTGACATTTCCCATCCCATGACAACCATCTATTAACCCATTATTCCACTCGTCGTCATGAAGCATAACGAGGGATTCACCGAAAACTTACCAGGTGTAACATCAGCAACATATGCGAAGACGACTGAGAAGGTGACCGCAAACACACCTATAGTACAATATATGAATTTTTAAAAAACAAATTTCCTCATCAACTTTTTAATTAATTAGAAATAAATTTACCGGAAATGGAGATCATCGCGAAATACCACCATGTATTTATCTGCATGAGTGGTATGGGAGCGCATGTGAAGAATACCGTCAGGATTAAAAATAGTTTGCGCCCCCATACATCAGACAAAGCTCCGATCAACGGAGCACTCAAAAATGACAAAAGACCCTATTCAATCACAAAAAAAATTCAATTGTGTAATCCTGATCATGAAACAACAATATGAATAATATTCCTCAATGTGTACTTTGCATGACAAGATAAGACAATTGTAGATAACTACTAGCTATTAACTAGGTACTCAATACACTCGGGATACTTTTATATTATAATTTAGGCTATTACATGCAATCAAATTCCCCCAATTGTCACACTTTCAGTGAATTAAAGTAAGTAGACTATGTGTGTGTGTGTGTAAAAAAACATCCATGTTTTGAAAACAAACCCATGGTTTGTTTCCTTTAACTCACCTTAATTCCAACTATCAGTCCATTCATCAAAAAAGTGTGATTAGGGAAAGTCTGATTGAGTACCTGTGGGATAATTAGAAAATAAGAGGGAATTAATGTATAATTCAATTTTGATTAACTGTCCAAAATGAGACAGTTGACATCGTCACGACACCACAAAAAACACGCTTACAGTGATCATAGGGGTGGTCAAGAGACCCCAGGCGAAAAATTCAAGAAAAATAACGACCAGGGCATGGTGCACGGACGGTTCGCCGATTCCTGAGCCCTAAAAAATTCCAAACAACAAAAATTGATTAGTCACTACAATTATTATGAAAATCTTTCCCATGTACTTTCCACATTAAGAAATGTCTACACAAATACTTACTAGACAAATTATTATTATAATTATAGTCTCTACATTACCCATCCACAACTCATTTTGATTTCGAAGTCTTTTTGCCTCAAGTATACGTTAGCTTATCAATCAATTATACAAATTTTGTGCTTCATTAGTTGACAAGTGCTTTATTGTTTCCTTAAAGCACCCAAGAATTGACGTTTTGAGGTAGTGCATGTAGACACGAATATCGAATATGTATGTAATATATGTATACTTTCTGTAAACACTGCTCTAGAACGGTGAGAAAGTTTTCCCAATTTTCCACAGTACTAGATGTGTATATATATAACCCTCACCAAGAGTTTCTTTCTACATTTCCAGTTTAGTCCAGTCTTTTGAATTCATCAATACACGTAGTGAATTCACATTTCACAAATACCACTTCAATTAATCTTCCATGTAATTTATGACTTGTTCCGTCTCAATAATTAATCTTCCATAATAATGTAAGCCGATTGATGATGGTACACAATTCGGCAAACCCATCTCATGTATATATACCATTTTCTTTACTTTCATACATGTGTACCTAATATAAGAATAGGTACTTCCTATTAGGAGGACTTTAGATGTCTAAAAACTCGTATCCTTAATTCTATCACGAGCTCTCCTGATGATACTTGTCTTTGAATAACAGCATCTCTCACGGCTTGTAATGTACACAGATTTCATAGTGGTGCACACTAGTCACTATCACAAACATACTCGTACACATACAACAGGAACAGGATCCTCTGTAGAATTTTGAAAAATTAAATCTCTCTACAACTTGCTTCACTGTCATTAAAGACAAATACAGGTCGACGAGGTATCAACTGGAATAACAACAACATTTTCCCCGTTTTTCTCTTTCTCTCGTTTAATGCTATCACTCAGGTAATGGAGAAAACAGCCAGGTACATTTTGTGTGTGTGTGTGCAGGCTAGTAAATAATTCCAAACTTCCCCAACGACCCAAAAGATAAATTGATCCACCAACAACTTTTTAGTAGTTTCAAAAGAAAATATTATTTGAAGATGGAGTGAAGGTCAACAATATGTAATGGCGTGGTAATAACAATACAATTTAATTAAGGTAATATTTTAAAAGAGGAGGATGAGAACACACATACTCCCACACACACACGCACACACGCGGAACATCACACACACAAAGGACTAAAAATGAAGAAGAACCAGGAGCAGAAACAAGACGAATTGAATTGAAAGGAGAAGATGCTGTGTGTGCTTTCAAGTCTTTCAGAGCTACGCTGCAACTAAGTCATCATATCGAGTCTCTACAAGATTTGAGCCACATCGCTCCTTCAAAGAATGCACTCCAGTACCAGCAGCAACTCCGCGTCACTATTTTCTAGACTCCTCTCCCTCTTTCCCCGTGTGTGTTAGACACACCAGCAAGAGCAAGGCTACAGCAAAACTTTTTGCAAACAACGAAAACCCGAGATGACCGAATCACCTTTGAAATTCAATCCTTTCCCTGCAGGACTCTGTACTCTCACTTTACTCTGTACATTCCTCTCACTATCCCCCCTCCCCTTTCTCTCTGCACTGTTACTGTACTCTGCATTGTAATCATAAGTCTTGACCCGAGAGAGAAAGAAAAAGGTACAAAGAGAGAGCACTAACATTGAATCTGCTGTTACATATTATTATACCAGAGAGAGATGTGTATAAACACACTACTACTACAGTATATAATTACACAACGCTATACACTTTGAAACTCATTTGATAAAATGTAACAGCAAGTATATCTAAGTCTAAAGTTTCTATCTGCAAATATTTTTTTGCAGTTCCCTACCTACATGTCGGAGAGAGAGTGAAAGAGAGAAAAAAAACCCAGCCAAATAAAAAGTTCTCTATATAATATATAAATTTACAAAAGGAGAATGTTTGTGTGCTACGTTCTCAAGTTTTCACAAGCTAGTTCCATACACACACGATTTCATGCTGTAGTATGGCAATCATCATACAATTTTAAAATGTACTCCACCGTCGAATCTTTTCATTTCTTGTGTTAAGTAGCTAGACATAAAATTTTATGCTAGACCAAACTCCTCCACCACCCACCCATCCCCTTCAGCTACAAGAATCGTCTTTCTCAGTGTTTCAATAGATACTCAAATTGTTACAAAACACCCTTTTTCCAGTCCCTCTCGCCTTTTCCTCTCCATATACTCTGCACAAACACACACATTACATGTGTGAGAGCAGCAGACATCCTCTCATAGCATGATTATCCACACCAATTCTTCTTTTTTGATATTCTTGTCGTCCTCTTTCCCTTGTATACCCAACAACTTTCTACTTGGTTTCCCGTCCTCTTTCAGAGCGGGAAGAAGCTGATGCTCCTATTCCAAAGAAATCTCTTTATGTAGCACAACCAACCGTGCCCCCGTAGAATGTGGCATACTAACCTTGAATGATATTGATTCCTCCGAGTTCACACACACAGAGACGACTCTCTAGTCTACTAGGCTAACTATGCTCCTGCTCCTGTACCTTCTTCTTTCCTCCTTTCTCCCCGCTGTCCAAACTTTCAAACACACATACACAAGGCAAGTGCAGGCGTACACGAGGTTCTAGAATACTGACTGCGCTCGATTTGCAGCTGCTCTCATGTCAAACCATGCTCCGTTCAGCAAACTCTCTTTCTCGTCTCCTCCCGCATCAACTATGTCGTAGATTGTATGTCTATGGATATACGCTGAATGTAACCTAGAAACGAAAACGAGGACGAGTGAGGAAAACAGACCCCTGTCAAAGATACCCTTTTTATTCTCCATCACCAATCATCATCCCCACTATTTCTCACACCACTCCTTTCTCCCTACTTCTCTAGTCTCGTCTCCACAACTTGGTATAACACCAATTATTTCACAAAAAAATATTTGTTCAAAAATGTTCCTGGATACGTATTAAATTATCAAGAACTCAAATCACATTACAAGACATACATTATTTCATCCTCAATTTTTCCCGAAAGTATGTCACCCGTCTGGATCTTTCTTAATAACTCCATCTCTTTCTACTCATACTGCATCCACACCTCGCATGCAAATCTTCTCATAAACCATTTCACAATGAAAAAATTCATCATCTCAACAAGAAAGGAGGGGAGTGAAAATCTCAGTAAGAGTGAGTGCGAGAAACCCACTTGGACTATAAAGTAGGAATTTTATTAGCACATGTACGTACATGAAACCTACGCACTCTAGAAACCATACCAGAAAAAAATAATTCTAGCTCACTAGTTCCTTCCCACCATAACTCAGTATAATATTACACTCGTAATCCACACCATCTCTATTAGTTCTATTACAAAACTCTATACACAAATAGTATACGCGTAAAATGTAGACAAACTTTCACCGTTGAGCTGCTTTCACTACAAATAAAACCAGTCAGATTTTCCCCTAAGTTCACGTAAGTATTAAGTAATGACAACAACAGGCGAGGGTTCCAACATCATCTAACTAAATATCCTAATGGTAATTTTAACTGTGAAATATGTACAATCTAGCTTGAGAGAGACAGAGAGAAACATAGATAATCTCGTTATGCAATATGACTTATATCCATAACATAATATCGACCAAAATGTCATAATTCTTCCCCCCGTACTTTCACCGCTTTCACTACAGTCCATTCATCAACTTTTTCACACACACAGCCACAGACAAGTAAATAAATGTGAACATGTACACAAATACACGTGCAAGGTGAATGCAATGACAGCCATTGTGAACTGGTGGAGAGTGCAATAGGACTGGAATGACAAGGGTATCGAAGAATTCTCAAAATCATTAAAATTTCATCCAAGATTTCATTCAAGTGGAACGAATGGACAATATAATTGTGGTACAATTCAATACAAACTTGTCCTAAATACATAAATAACAAAACAGATTTTTAATTTGGAAAAAATGAAGAAAAAGAAATGAAAAATTGGTATATGGGTTTTTAACCCACACTGCAGTAACACAACAAACAAAATTTTAACAACGCCTCTTATTGTGAAGAGAACGAACACTCGGCGTCAGCAACTTATAACTTAATGTATTATTATCATGAGAGAAAAACTGATAATAACAACCACCCCGCTACACATTGAATAGTGTGTGTGTGTGCAGTCGAGGTCGCAGCCGCCATATACTTTTACTGTGTAAACCCAGCCACTCTTTTAATCATCTTATAAATCGATTCACTCACGCCTACTTTCTCCATCCCACCACTCTTTCTCCTCTCCCTTTCTCCGAAGAAGTCAACCATTGTCATGTACAGTGAACAGCTCTTACTCCGCTCAAACTGACTGAACCCTATAATATAAAATAAACACACGCACACAGCAGTGAACAAATATCCTTCCAAGGAAAGGAACACGAAAATGTTGAAATACGAAGAACTACTTTGTATAAAAGGTTGGGTTTGAAATCAAATTTTTTTGTGCAAATATCTTCTAAATACTTTACACACCCACACACACACACACACACAAACGCATACTACATGTCAAAATGTGTTATATATCAGAGTTCATTGAATTCAGTGTCTGTAAATATTCTGTCAAAAAACGACGCACCGTTGACGTTTTATCCTCTCCTTCGTCAACTTTCCGCCAGTCACCAAATGCAATAAATTTTGAGCATAGACGAAAGTATTAGTCAGTGAGAGTATGTGAAACTCACTCTTTTCCTTGGTTGTACATAGTACATAACCGCTGTCTGGATGAAAGAATCAAAAAAATAAACATCGGAACATACTTTCCCCCTCTCTCTTTCTCTCAAGACACAGCCACACATTATATGCGGACATGGAATATTATGTACAGCAGGTATTCTAATGACTTTAGTCAACAAGAAATATTCTTTTCACTCATTCTAATTTCTTTATCGAAGAAAAACGTTCAATTAATGAATTCTGAAAATGACTTCTTATCCTATTTTCTTTACTGATGATAAGATAAATAGCCGAAATACTAGGGCCATCTCCTATATTTTTACACTTTGCAAAAAAAAAATCTGACGCTTTACATGTTGCAAAAAAACTCAAAACCGTATATAGGACAGTAGAGACATGCCTTCTCAGTACAAAAGATTTTAAACTTCTTTAGATACTTCTGCACAAATGTAACGTCCTTTTTATTCAATCTATGCAGGTCGAGGAAAACGAAAGCTTTGAAATTCTCTCATGCAAAAATATTTAAAGCTTGAATAGAGAGCAGGTATTTCAAATTCCAAGCACCCACTACAAACCTCCCAGTGTACCAGGTTTCAAAGTCTGAAAAAATTCGCATTTAAATGCATACATGTTATCCACACAGTTGACTCCTGAAAATAGAATATTCTGTATCCTGTGTTTCTGTGTGTGTAGCAATGTAATGGGTCTTTCGGCACCACAGTGAACCACACAGCTGCACCTCGAATTATGTACAAAAATTTCCTCCTTGTTTGAACACACACACAACATGTTCCCAACTACATTCTCTCTGTGTGTATAGGAATATGTACACAGGTTTTGGTAACAACACAGCTTGTACATGAATAACTATACTTTTAAAAGTTTCCCAAATACAGGAGAAAAAAAAGTAATGCAATGCGGATCACTACTTGACATGGTTGACCAAAAGTCTTCTCAACCCACGGAACAGAATGCAGGTATTTTTCCAATTTCCTTCCTAACTACAACAACCGCTACCAAGTACAAAAACAAGAAAGTACACTAGAGAATAATAGTGGAAAGAACCTTTTATAGTATTTACTGAAAACAGGAGGAACGAAAACAAAACAACAACAGCCACAGCACTACACCCTGTCGACCAAGGTGTTGTGTACATTTAACGCCCCATATAAAAAGAGAATAATAATAATACTGCAGCTTTTTGTCCTAGCCGAAATGTTTTTCGATACCTTTGGAGAGAGCATGTGTGTATACTTCTGTAATCCGTGAGAGTATACAAAGATGATGTTCAATAATAACGCTTGTTGAAACAACACATGAACACACTAGTTTGAGTCTCTCCATTTATATGGAATGAATGGAGTGATATATAATGTACGTGACTTAAGCTACATACTATGTATTATTATTATATTTCTGCAAACCCATTATGTAATCTTTCGATCAGTCTTCCTCACTATTTTAGCCAGGGTATTATAGACATAAAAAAATATGAGTACCTCTGCTTACCCCTTTTGTGTGTATTTGTATTTTCTAATGTTTTTCTCCAACTACAAGACATGAACTGCATACTAAGACACTGAAATGATGTTTCTTCTCCTCTATTCCACCCATCTAACCTATATATTATATATAGGTAAGTTTATTAGTCTAATCAACCAATACAAGGAATAAACCTGAATGATGTAATGGTCTGTTTCACGTACGAGAACTATGACGGCGTGAGTTTAATTTTATGTACACAGTACAGTATAAAGTAATACCACCGCAGTATTTACAGTCAATGTGCCTTCAGTTGGTACATAAAGGGCAAACTTAGTATATATATCTTGTGTCCACTACTACAGCTTTCATTCATGTTCCTCTTTCTCCTGCAACAGATGGATTACATGTACAAACTAAACTCATACTCGGCAACAATAATCATATTTTTTTCTCCTCCAATAAAGTTGAGATTAAAATCCTATTCTCTCAAACAAAAAAAGACATTTCTCGGAGAAAGTCAATACACGGATTTAACTGCCAAAGTATAATCCCCCAGTGGTCCCCACCCACATTCGTACATGGGAATACTCAAAAGCTTTGTTTTGGGTGTGTGTTTCCAAACTATTAAATCCTTTTCCCCCGAATGTTCATTGTCCCATTTGTTTCCAGGGATATCATGTAACTTGGAACAATTTAATTTACTAACGTTGACTGTCCTCAAAAGATACTACTACAACGCAGAAACGGAGAAAATAATTCTTATAAAAGTTGGGCTTATTTTGAGGTCCTATCATTTTCATGAAAATAATTGAATATTTATATCATTATTTTAGTCTGCGCCAGTATTATAAGTATATAAACTGATTATATAAAAGACAATTTGGGGAAAAACAGTTTGTACATTATTCGAATTCTCATCCAGGATGGAAACTTTAATGAATACAACGTTACACGTGGAGCCGTATTATACATGTCCCAGATATACTAGTAGGATTCGTAATACATTGTACTATATCCATGTGAGGCGTGTGTGTGTAACATTATCTACATAATATTATTATATATTTAAAAATGAGATAGTAAGGAAAAGACGACTTACGAATGCGTGATTTAGGAATATGAAGATAAATTTTGCCGAGTAAAAGTCACTTTTTGGTCTGACAGAAATAAAGGTGGACGTACTACAACTGGATCGAGGCATGAGCTCTTGCAGTAATTGAAACTTTCAGAAGGTACATTATTGCTTTTTACAACTAGGAATTTTGTCTCAGTCTACACATACAAAATATTTATAATTGCTACAAACAGCATGACTTTGGTACTTTGACTCTCTTAATAAATAATTTCCTATCTTCTAGTAGATTTCCTATAATAGTACAGTCTGCTCATAAAATTCTAATCAAAATAATTCATGTTACAACTTGTATTGATAGAATAACAGTAAATATTTGCAGAAAACTATCATTAAAAATCGTCTAGGCATTCGTTCTCTTTTTTTAAAAAAATAATTTTTTTTCAACGAAATAATAATGAAGCATTAGTAAAGATATTCCTCCTTACGTGTGTATACCTCTCTCAGTTTACACACTCCACCTCCTCAAACTAATGACTCTTTCCAAAAGGTACTAATAAAGGCTCAATCGGACAGATTAACCCTCCATTCAATGGAGGGGGAGATCATACATACAAAAGTTGACACAACATACACAAGTCAAGCGTTGGTCAACTGTACAAAGTATGTACATTGACTAATTGAGTAGATTCCAGGAAAATAAATAATATAATATTCTCCAGTAGTCTGAGGAAAATTAAGGTTTAAAAAATGAGACATTTTTCTAGAATAATCATGAAAGTAGTACAGGCACATGGAAAAATTACACGTAGATATCACAGAAGTTTTCATTGCCTAGTTTTTTTAACAACCTTGGCTTAGGTAGCGAGAGGATGATTCAGAATGATAAAATATAATCTATGTAACAAAAATATTGTAATAACGTATAAGTTAATGAGATATGAACTATATGTGGTGAAAGGGAGGAGGAGGAGGAGGGAAAGGGATAATTTTCAGGTCCTGTGATGTTGATGATGATTCAAGGATACTATTCTCTCTTATCTGACAATGTTGCAGTTTGCATGTTGTTGACAATGCTCATCCTTTTCCTTTCAAAACGTTCATGCTCTCGTTTTTGTCACACAAAACACTGGATTATGCAGTCATCAGGACTAGTATAAATGAATAATTTTCAACAATGGGGTAAAGGTTCAGATTCGTTGTTCAATTCACTATGAGTGAGCCTCCACACGAAAATCGTAAATGAATAGTTGTTTGAACAAATTTAAATGAGAAGTAGTTGAATCGATGATGGGACATTATGATGTGTAAATTCCTAAGGATATATCTTTTGTTGTAACTGTTGGGCAGAGTGAGTGAGAGACAAGAGTTAAACGAGTAGGTGATTTCTTAAAATATGGTAAAATTTCATGGACAACCATTCTCAATTGTCAATCAGAAATGGATGTAGTTAAAAAATAAATTCAGTTCTGATGAGTTGATCAAAACTTTGATGACATGACCGTGTTGAGGTAGTTGTAGCAGTATCACAATAAAATTTGGCACTTTTGTCGTACGTGTATACATGTACATGGACTAGTTGTGACAAGAAAGGGATTTTGTTAATTCAATCTAATTATCTTCTAATCTTCTGTATACATATTTTTTTTGAGTAGACTTAATTTTCAGACTATATGACTTATGAAAAAAATAACTTTGAACACTTCAATAATTCTATTCCAGTGAAAGGGAGAGAGGACGAAAAACGTCCGTGGTTGAAAACACACACAAATTTATACACTATTGGTACGACTTGCAAATTTTTAGACGACTGATTTTTGAAGGAAAAGTATGTGTGTGTGTGTGTGTAGACAGAGAGAGAAAATTGAAGCCGGTGTAGATGAAGCACTTTTCAAAGTCACAATAAGAAATTTGGGAAGAAGTTGGGTGAAAAAAGCAAAGGTTGGAACTAACTACCGAAAAACCCGAGTTAGCAACTCGGCAAGCGCTTCCAATGTTTACATGTGCACATGAATGGATTGTAAACTTCGATCATTTATAAAGATATATATATACAAGTATATCAAGAAACCGAATTCCACCCGAAATCCAGACTTTTTGTGGTGGTGTCTATACGTGTGGACATAGTCCTCCACGGAATGAAAAATGCACATTTGACAGGTAAAAGCTACATAGTACGACTACATTCAAATTTATACCAGTTATCCAGAGGGGAAGATACATCCATACATGGTACATGCATCGTCACACACACGTATACTCTCTCTTTAGTTTCTCCTGTCCTGCCGCTTGGTCAATACTTATATCCACGCATATTCTCCATAAAAGTGCTGAATTATTAAAATAACCTCCTTCAACTCACTCGAAGGTTATATGTCCATGTAATATGAATTATTCACCATGCATTCCTACTCCAACAAAGACTAGAGTCATGTTCCCTGGAACCCTGAGAGACAAGCTGTACAGAAGGGGCAGAGAAAGCTAATTAAAACGACAACAGTGAGATGATTACGATAAGGGATATAGAATAAAACTTTTCGAGCACACATACACATTCTTAAGGAAAACTAACATGTACATATAACATCTTCAACGTGGACATGAGCATGAGAGACAGATTGACTGATAGATTGATGAACCACAATGTCAAGTTGACAATACTGTGGCGGAATAACTTTAGACTACATGTAAAACTATTCAACAAATAAATAATTGGGCTCCTTGGTTAGCCAAGACTAGATTGATAGATAGATACAGAGAGAGAGAGAGAAAGAAAAAAAAGTGTGAAAATAAGTTTACCGTAACCATTCTGTCTCGTTTTCTTCTTTTAACAAAATAGCTTATAGAGCGTCGGGCATTTCTCGGTCCCATGCCAAATCCCAGTCACCCATAACACTGAGTGACACGAATTATTGAAACCAAATTTATAAATCAAATTTTCAACCAAATGAGAGTTAGAATCCAAGTTAATTTGCTTCCAACAAAAAATTCTTAAGTAGATTCAATTCAGACCGCCGGCCGAGGATTTGAGCGGTTAGTTCAAGCCAGCCCTACCCTGAATTTTTCAAGTGATTTAGCAAACTAATTGTGGTTACTTTCGACACTCCCAAACTTGTCACAATGCCTTTCTGTGGCCCAAAATTTTCCCTTTGTTGTCTACTTTTAAGTCTGTGGGGTATCGTACAATTGGTGAGTTGAAATTCCGTCCAGGATTAACTTTACATTTTGACAACAATCATTTTTAAATTCCACAATAATCTTGTTTACATATATTTACATTTTTTGTTTTTTTTGGACATTTGTAGGCGTTTATGGGCATTTTCTTCTACATTAAGAGTGTGGCACTAGTTGAAGACTTACCTCTGAAAGAACATTACGCTAAGATAGGTGATTTCCTGGCAGATGTTGATCGGGGCTACAGTCAAAATGCTTACAAGTAATTTATCCTCCCATCAAATGATCTCATTTCATTTCAATGATATTTGTGTGAAACAACTTGAATATGATTATCTGTCTCTTTTTCAGTTGTTGGATTGCAGCTTGTCTTTACGTGAGTAGCTATTTTTTAAGAATTGGATAAATTTTATTAAAATGTGTCTTTACTTTACTTTTGGATCGGAGTCAATAATACGGACCCCTTTTTTGTATGGGTTTAGGTTGGAACTTTGCTCCTTTCAGGCCATCAATATTGGTCCAATACAAAAGCCAGTACCTCTTCCTTCTAATTAATCAGTCATCATTTTAAAGAAAACCATATACAAAATATCATACAAAAGATAATCATTCCATAAATATTATGAAGAGAAAGAAGTGTATTAAGTGTTTTTTGTGAAACTTCTTTTAATTCTCGCTAAATGTTACCCACGTTTCCTGGCTTAATTTTAATGCGTACGATGTACGTTGTAAATACACTGAAAAATATATATCGAGTCATGAAATATATATAAAAAGTCATTGGTGTGTCAAATAGAGATTGTAGATACATGTAGTGGTGCGTTACTTTATTTCGAAGGGATTTTTTTAAAAATCGCACAACAATAAAAGATCTTTAATGTGAGATTATTCCTTAGCACGACGACACTTTACTTTTATTTTATTTTCATATCTTATATACGTAAAGATGTGAACCATGCCAACTTTGCTTTTCCAGAATGAATCTCCTTTTCTTCACCGTTTTTACATTGTGCTGCCCATTCTTAACTCCATTTACATGCTATGCTTAGAGAGATAAAGGGATGAGTCAAATTTTGTTTTTTTTAAAATAGACACTTTTACATAATTCACCCATCAAATGCTCAGGGAGTTTTATTGTGTGTAATCGTAAATGACATCAATGTAAATATATATATATATGTATTTGAACAGTTATCTAATAATTTACTATACAGTTCATTTTATAGCCTATGATTGTACGGAATAAATATGACAACAATTAAGTTTAGGGTATGCACGTTGTCTTTATAATTTAACACCAAAATTAGAGAGAAAAACAAAAAATTTAGTTCCACAGCTACCTGGGGAATACTAAATTAGACATTATAATGGAACCTAATTTTTTTTTAAAATGAGACTCTTTTACTCATTCAAGGAAGTTAGGTGCACAATGAAGGTTTGGTACTAATTATATTGTTGTTGTTTGAATTAATGTAAAATTATTCACACTTATGGCATGAGTTGATGAATGTACCCTCCATTTGAAGAGATTAGAAAACAGTAGAACAGCCATGATATATTATACTTAGTATATCCTTAGTTTTTGTACATGTGTAAAAAGCCCCAAAACTTGAAATGGTTTCAGGGCTAATTTTTATTTCCTGCCGTTA
Source organism: Pygmarrhopalites habei (assembly GCA_009870185.1). Lineage (NCBI taxonomy): Eukaryota > Metazoa > Arthropoda > Collembola > Symphypleona > Arrhopalitidae > Pygmarrhopalites > Pygmarrhopalites habei. The sequence continues at coordinate 27,833 of WJFB01001029.1, forward strand.
ACCATCATTAGTAGTTACACATATATAAGCGTTAAATTCACAGACTTGTCATTGAAAAATTAAAAATTCATGTCATGTCAAAAGCTGGTCATGAGTGTACTGACTCAGTACTACTGAGTACTGATGTGTGAAAGTGAGAAATTTCAAACCTTTGAAGACAAAGGAAAAATTCAAAGGATAGAGAGAATCATCTTAAACTGGTCACGTAAAAAAAATTAAGTTGGTATTAAACACAACAATTTTACTCCTTGATGTTGAAGACGAGGACTTTTACATGCAACATCTATTATGTATTTAAATTAGAGTTAAAAGCTATAATGACAACAGAAAAATATTTTAAGGTGACACGACAAGGTAGATAAATAAAGTAATTACTTTTTTCCAGAAGGACAGAAAATACAAGGGAAAAAAGAGTGATTTGAAATTTCTCGAACATTAAAATTGTATAAAGAGTTTACTTTTCAAACAAAAGGGCAGGAGCAAAGTGTTAATTGTTGGCAAAACTTTCGATTATTAACATTGTGGACACGCACACACACTTACATTGGGACTGTGTGTGTGTGGGCTGCCAGCTACCTTTCATTCAGATGAATTTTTTGGAATGAGATATAGAGTATCATATATTTACCAAAAAACGTGTGGGTCTCACGTCAATATTATTAATTAGTATTGCTCCCTCTCAAGCGATAACTTTTTTTAACACTAATACAGTCATTGTACAACCATTTTACTGAATACACAGTCTGTTCTGAGAAATGTCTTTGTTATAATAAGTATATTGCAGAAACTAATAATAACATATATTGTAAAAAATAAAAAATACAACAACATAAAAATTATTAAACCTAAACTCTTACAACTTTTTGTGTATATATAAATATACAGAAAAGTACTTTCAATTTTCAGCAAACAATTATAATTTTTCCTTAGTACATACTCTTTATATAATATATATTAAAGCGTTTAAACCTCTATACACAATCCAAGGTATTCATCTGACAACTCTACACATATTGTACTCTCTTGAAACTGGTTGTCAGTGTTATATTAGATCACTCAAAAAAATGCACACAACACTATCATTCGCACGATGATGCGTTGGCAAAGAACAAGATTAATGTTTCTTAAACTTACTCTCTTCTACTTTTAAAACATTCAAAGTTTTGAACAAATGATTATCAACGGAACTTACATATTGGACGGAAAATAAACGCGAGACATATTATTTTCTTTTGACAATTCTCTAAAGTCAAGATTTCTTTTCCTAAATCACAAACTTTACAAGTTTTCTTGTATAAATGTCCCCAGTACCCCTCTCTCTTCTCTTCGTTTGTATTAAAGGTTTACATCATTAAATTATTTTTATATAATCAAAATTGTTACAAATGGACGGAATGAACATTTCGTGTGTGTGTGTGTGTGTGTCCATGGACTTCTTATAGAAGTCCACACACCCACACAACACAACTTAAAAACACAGTAATTATACAATTAGGATATTTGTTTGTAAAGCTATTTTTTATAATACTATGGATGGATTACTGTAAAAAGTTAAAAATTGTACAACTTGTTAGTTGCTAAAAGGCATTTCGATAGGACTTCACAATTGTCTCTTTGAATATTAAGTATCAAGATTATTTCTTTGTGGAAGAGATTCAAGATTCCTGACTGGCCTCCCAAAACAGGATATTACTTATTGTAATTGTGGACGGAGATTTGATTGTAAATAGTACTAAATACACATAAGTATGAGTTGAGTTGAGCATCCATCATAAAAATGTGAACCGAACAATTTTTTGTGGAGACAATTGGAATCTACAGACAAATTGGAAACTACAACAACAATAAGTACAGATTATTGTGTCAGGGTGTGTGGACTGTAGAGATTCAAAAGAATAATGAAAAGAGATTTACAAACTGTCAATTCTTAAAAATTTTTGCCTGGTACATTAATAATAATTAAGTCTATACATCATCAGTACTAATTACTAAAAAGAGCAATGAAGCAGACAAACTGGAAAGTCATCAACAACTATTAATCCCCTCATATAATTGTTGTTGTTTTACAATGAAGTTGTCACGGCTGAAGACTTTGGTTGTCCTGTACTTCGTTGTTGTTGTTGATGTTGTTGGTAGTGATAGCGGTGGCTGGGTGACTGGGACGATGAGGATGGTCCAGGAATATTCTGTGTTTGTCACGCTTTCGTTTCCATCGTCTGTCCCGAGTATGACTCTCTCATTTTCCTCTTTCTATTCTGAATCCTGGCTTCCACAATAAATAGTATCCCAGACACGTACTCTGCAAATACTCCAATAACACCGAAGGCAAATGACCAGGACAAATAATTATTTTGCCAGTCTGGCATCCAAGCTCTACTGTCTCCCATTGCTCCAAACACGATGACCGCAATTGACCCCAACAAAGCTGGAGAGAGAAAATTAAGTAAAATTTAATTTTGAAGCATTCATATTTAAGTACTTTGTAGTGCTAGTCAAAATTACAAAGGTATGACTCACCAGAAAATATGAGAACAATTCCAATGACTTTGATGAGTAGAACGTAGTACTGATGATCAGGTCCAAAACAGAGGAGATACATAGGGACCATAACACATGCAATCAGTAGATTGATGAAACACATGGTGAAGAAAAATTGGACAGCAACAAAGAAAGCTGGAAATCAAAAATCAAACAATTAAAATATATTTTAATTTTTACAATTGATTGGCAGTGTAGAGAAATTCTTCATCAAATTCGACAACAAAATGCACACTCTTTTCTCTCTCACAAATAATCACTGATTAATCCGTTTGTACTTTTCATTTCAGTAAAAGTCTTACGTGGTACAAGATAACTCCGTATCTCTGCATAGCCTGAAGTGAAAGGATCAAAGATCCATCGACAACCCGTGAAAAATCTCCTCAAATTCTGATCGTAGGGATCAGGGAGGGATCTAAAACAATGAGTCCATAGACCCAATTTCTCAAATTTTGACCCAACAATCCTCCGGTCACTCTCCAACCAGTATGGTGTACAAAAGGCGGTGGCAACCAAAAGAAATGCAAGGACAAAAATCCCAATAGCAAACCTCCCAGCCAGTGCTCTCTTTTTGAGGTAAGAACTGTCCATGTAAATGTCGTCATGCATCATGGGACTACGTGGGCGGTGGGTCACCGGGTAGTCTACTCTGAATGACTGAATTTTGATATCCTTCTCTAGGGCTATTTCTGCCCTGTCCTCTCGTCACAATATTTTATTTATCCTGAGCAAGGAAAAGCAGAAGAGGAGATTTCAACAGTCTTAAAATTACTGATTCATTCAGTGTGTGTGTGTTCACTTGTACTTTTTCAAGACAACAATTCGTGTAAAATAAAATACTGGCGTGAAATTAATAATTTTCAGAATATTCAAGTTAAAATGGCAATATTATTTTCAACTGAGGACTATTTTGACAAATTTTATGAGCACAATCTTTATCTTCTGAGATTCTTGAATGAATGAGTGAGTGTGTGTAGAGGGAGAGTAGAATGACAGTGTGTACTTGGAACTACACACTGGAATGGTAAACTTTGAACTGACACAATCAGTCGTAAGAATGGTGGTTTTGTTTCATAAAGAGTCACACGGACACTTTTTAATGAAAATTGTCCGTACTTAAAAAACTCTAGTCTCTCTCTTGTCTGTGATGACTTCAACACCGAAAAATGACGAGCTATGCAGTAATGTTATTATTATTATGTCTCAATGTAACTTCCCTCCTCCACCTCCTCCTGTTCATTTATAAACACACATAAATTGTCATGGACTCTATTTCAAAGTCTCCACACCACCGAAACACAGACACACACACGAATATATACGAAAGTAAGTACGACACAAAAAGTGTTTGTGGACTGCGGACGTGAACGGATAACGTAAACTTTTGTCCTCTGTCTCACTAGTTCTTTTTCAACACGTTCTTGTTTACATTTTTAATGACATTAAAAATGTACCTTCAATTCTTTACGGATGACTATTTTTCAGCAATCAACTTTTATGATAGTTTTTTAAGCACACACACAACAAGACACAGACAGGGTAGTGACAGTAGTAAAGAATTCTAGTGTCAGATTTATATTTGATACATGTATATAAGAGGAAGAGAGGGAGAGAATCTAATTCCAAAAATATGACTGTCACTACTAGTACTTGTTCATGTTATGCATGTTGAATGTACAGATGGAGAAAAATATTATTCTCTGCCTCTCTCTTTCTCTCTTGTGTATTTGCACGTTACTAACAACACAAGAGTTTGACGGGTATCCAAAGGGTGTGGCTATAGATGGTTGGATTTTAAGTCGGCAAAACAAAATTCAACGTCCCTACCTTTTTCCCCTAATGTTAAGTTCTATCCATAACATTACACTTCCTTTTGGTCCCCTTCCCCTCAGTTAGGATTCCTTTGAGAGGTCTGGGCAGGTGAAAATATACATGTAGAGTACTGTGTGTAGATATACGTTAGATATACATATAATAGGAGGGGTAGTGTGTGTCAGGTATACACACCTTGCATTGTATTCTGTGGAGATGAGACACACACACACCATTACGTAGCCCCCAGGTAAAACTGAGATATGCTGTTGTGCATCGAAAAAAACCTTTTTTGTGAGCTTAGTTTAACTAAGGTAAATACATAGTTGCCACATGATGGAGGAGAAAAGAACTGGCAAAGGATTTTGTATACGTCTAATCTCAGAATGAAGAATTTCTTCTGTCAAACCCACAACTGTCAAATTTTGATTTTTAATTTTCATGACAAAAAAGTAATGTCTTACGTTGAAAGATGAGATCATTGAGATGGTAAAGCTCTTCCGCCAGTAACCACCAACAATCTGATCTGGACAGGTCATATTGATGTCGGTCATCTTGTAGATTATTAAAACAACCTTCCCATAATCCTGGAAAAATGAAAGGAAAAGTATTAAGTTCTCAAGGATGCTAATTTTATCACAAAAGTTAATAAAGATTCTTGTTTATCTAACATTGTACACAATTTTGTCAATAAACCATTACTATTATTAGGGAAATGACAAAGGGCCTCTTCACACACACACACAATCATATTGTGTCATCATAATTATTTGCACGAGTGTGTGTTTTGTTGTTGTCATACTACTTATTATACTTTGATGCAATTTAACTTTATGGTCATGCAAATTAAATTAACACATTATCAATGCTAATTTGAACCTTTGTGTGTCAAAGAATATCATTAGACTCTCTTCACAAAATTGACACACACACAACGTACAATGACACACACACAATGTAAACATTGTAACGTGTAAGGAAATTTGCAAATTTTTCTGGAATATTATGAATTACATTTTCCAAAAAATTTTTAATAATGTGACATTTACCTATTCTGACGAATTTTGGTGTTGGGATGTCTCCTCCTGCTTCCAACCAGGCAGGAGTGGAGAAAGCAATTATAATAAAAAGAAATGCAAAAACGAGGAATAAGAGAGCTGTCTTGATATTTTTACTTTTCTTGTGTCGACTCATTTCAAAAGCAGAATTCCACACAAAAACTATTTTGGTTGGGCTGGACCCTTCCGTGATCGTTGCTGTCGGTTCCATTGTTTCACCCCTCTCTCTGTCTATTAGACAGTCAACTGGATGGTTTAGAGAGACCGTTCAAACCACAATAATTAACAAATTATTGTCTTTTCTTTCCACATGCACGGCCTCCTCTTTTTTTCTGGTTTGTGATTATTCAGGTGTTTGGAGAGAGAAAATAAAAAAAGGTAATTTTAACACTGAATACCAACAAGTGTCATTCTAATTAGAAGTTTTGATGGGTCCACCAAGTCATGGACTCAAAGTTTGACACGCTACACACGCACAGTTTAAAAATGTAAACATTAATAAAAGTATATTAATCTCTGTGGACCCTTTAACACTGACACACCTTAAGCTGACTTGAGAGCAGAATTAGTTTGTATGCCCCATTTGACAACGTTTCAGTTTACTGTGTGTAAGAGGAGTCCTGAAATTCCGCGCTATGAAAAAGCATATCTCGTCTTCCAATTTTCTACCTCTTAATAAAAGTGAAAGTTTTTAATTTTGTGGAATAAATTTGATGGCAAAATTCCTTTCTTTACGATATCACAATTTTTGAATTTAGAATTTATTGACCGGACGGTTGACAAAAAAATAAACAAGGCGTTATGACTTTTACAATATAGAGAAATATCTATTTGAGATTTATTTGGCAAACAAGTTGCTTATGACTCAATTTGATTGCTTTTGATTGACCTGACCATCTTTGATCATGTTTTTGATCTTGATTTTGAGCTAACTTTTATTACAAGGATTAACTATAGCTTCATCTTTTACACCATTCTCATGCAGACTAATTATTTTGTTGAAGGATTGTACTTGTACAACAACTTAAAATAATACAGATAGTAGTAGTAAATCACCGTAAATTTCGTGTGCAGAAAAAAAGAAAACATGGCAATCAAAATATTTACACAAGATTGACACAATTGGATCCGTAATAGCAAATCCCCTATTACAAATTTTGAGCTCATAAGAATCATTTTCCTATTTACGCATAATAATATAATTTGTTCATTTAACTTATATATTGCACTGTTACATTATTAAGTTAGCAAAAAAACATTTACTGTGTATACTATTTACCAACGTGTAATATAATTCAGTCCCACTGCAAGAATAAATTGGAAAATATTTCTATATAGTTTTTATAGTTTTAACTATAGTTCTATACGTACTAAATTATTGACATCTTGTTATTACGGGCAATATTATTACACTATTTAACTTATTTTCACATGCTATGGTAATTTTTACGTTGCTTTGTACGGGCACTACACTGATTTTCTCCACTGAGACAATTAACTGTTCTTTCATTGTTTTACATCTCCACATTATTATTTTTGTAATTATTCTATATTATCTTGTGTTGTGTTGTGTCATGTAGATGATGATGATCCTTTGTAGCCGTACATCCGCGGTAATATTGTCATTCTCCTCCTATCTTCTCATTCGTCTATAATTCGTCTAATGATCAAGAATACGAAGGTTTCCAGACACAATTTTGTTCTCCAAATTCGCTCCGGATGGTATGTCAATACGGTCTCCATGATTTGCAATAATGATGACAGTTCCCTTAAAAGAAACACCACGTCCAAAGGTGACATCGCCAGAGACTGTCAAGTGATCCAATTCCAACAAGTCTGGGATAGTTTCAAAGCGCTTCAGAAAATCTTTTACCTAAAGTTAAAAGGAAACGTCATTTCATGTTACGCTGATGTCATGGAAAGCTTGAGAAATTAAAATGATTCTCTTCTTTTAAAATTTACTTTGCTGAAATGATTGTCTCCTAGTTTGACCAAAGGTGTGGATGGGAACATTCGTAGTGGACTCATTTCCAAATTACCATTTCTTAGGCTGTACAGATTGCTCATGACAAGTAACAGATCAGAAGTCTTCTTTACTGGCAAGAATCGACTTCTTGGAACATTTATTCCTGAAAAGAATTTTAAAATTCAGGTTAATTGTCAAATTATTCATAATTGCTTCCTTCCAAACTATGGATAAACTACGGTAAGTACCTAGACATCCTTCAAAGCATTTCATTGCAGCTCCCACGGCAGTCTCCAGCTGTAATCACATCAATTTGCATAATTGATTAGGGAATTTTTCAATCCCTAATGTACCTCATTTGGAAACTCATTTGTCTCCTCACTTAGTTTAATTGAGTTTCCTCACCTGAACCACGTTCAGTCCATTATCCAAAGTCTTATTATTCACAATGACTTCCATGTCCAAAGTTTGATTCTCAATCACTCTCTGGATACCTTGTTATTAAAAACAGAAAATCAAACTACAATCTATGGAGTGACTGCGACACGAATATATAATTATTGTCATGTAAGGAAAATATGAAATTGATGGCTTTATAGATTAAAACAAATCCACACAGTGAATATATTCTGTTTTTCTCTCTTACTTGGCAAGCTAATCCAAAGATTGTTTGTGTTGAAAATTTTGAAAGTCTTCACGCTCTTAAAGTCATCTACATGTTCTTTGGGGACTTGTGCAATTTCCAGCAGTCTTAAATGATTTTCATAACGGATTAGAGTTCCTCCCTTCACATCGGCTTTTGTCTTGTCTGTCACTTCCATGAGGAAATCAGCTGTTGTTTGACCATTCTCAGGATGGAGTAGCAAATTTAAAATACTCAGGTCGACAGTGGCACCCAAATTGTCAACATTTGAGATGAAGACGTACTCTCGATTTTCTTCAACAAATTGTTTGAGCAAACCAGAGTTGTAGAACGATAGGTAAAAATCTCCGTGGCCAGGAGGATACCAACTATAATGAGTAGACAAAAAGGAAATACAATTAAAGATTAAAAACTGAACGTCACTTTTTCATAAAATGTGCATTTATAAAAAAAATGCAATATTATTTACTCACGCCTCAATATCATCTTCAGTACGAGGAGTTTTAGCTACAGGTGTAAGATGGTCCTTACTAATACGAGGATAGCGGCTCTGATTAAATGTGTAAATCTTCACCTTGAAGCCAGCATATTTGCGAATAATCTAAAAACACACAATAAGAGAAAACCATTTTAAAATTTAGTTATTTGGTAGCAAATAAATCACATTTATTAAACCTATTGTTATCAGTTATGTCCTATTTAATAGGATTTATTATAAAGTCTCATAGTTTTGTGTACCTTTTCGGTGTCTTCATCAGTGTTAAATGAATTCATGAGGACCAATGGGACGTCAGCATCGTAGTTACGATTTAAATATTCTATTTGTTGAACAGTCAAGTCCAAGAAAGTCAAGTCATTCCTCACCTATTTAAGAAAGAGAATTTTTTTGTGAATATGCAAGTCAAAAAATTAAATTCAGTCAAGAAAATGTTTGATATTTTGTTGGTATTTACAGGTATAGCAGATTTCGGTCCTCTGCATCCCATAGAAGTTCCAAGTCCACCATTCAATTTGACGACAACCAATTTTGAGAGCATAGCCTTGATTTCAGCAGATGATGGAGATGGAAGAGTTCCATAATCCCGGACGGCCCCATCAGGTAACTTTTGTATTTTATTCCACTCAACTTGTGAAAACACAAAAGAAGAAATGAGGACCATAAACTAATATCAAAGACTCAATAAATAAACAGATTACTTACTTGAAGTACCAGAACCCTGAAGGAATTTCTTGAAAATGTGTTGGAATCCTTCAAATTCCTTTTCAATTAGCTAAAAAGGAGATAAAAAGAAAATCCATTCAACATTTCAACATGAGTACTATATGTCATGTACTTAATCTTAATCCGGCTCAATCAATGCAGGAAGCAAATAACGTGCGCGGCCACACAGAACACACACAAGCACTAACCCATCACATGCTAAAAAAGAAAAACTTTTCTGTCTTGTCCACGTCCACAGTACAATCCTTGTATAGTATGACATTAAAAGACAGTGAATAAAAAATTCAAAAAATAAATTACCAAAGGTTTATAGTACGAAGCAATGTTAAAATTCTCCATATTTTTCAATTCGAAAAATTAAACAATATGTAGGGAAACTGTAGAGTCACAAGTTAGTCACAACAACTACGACAACAATTAGACTGAAGTTTAAAGTCAAAAAGACAATGCACTATGTTGAGAGTCCTTTATGAGTTGTCCTCGTGTGTACTGTGTATAATGGGAAATGGATGAACCGTCTACAACTCCTACTACCAGTACACTAGACACAAAGCAGTGTAAGCAGTAGGTCACTCAACGAAAGACTGTACAATAGTAATTATCTTTTAGAAAATGTAATGTTGCTCCACAGATAAATTTTGATGTCACGAACAACATCATTTAACCGATTATCATCATCATCGTCGTCGTAGTCATTTGACATATGAAACCATATTACATGTAAACTAAAACTGTTGAGCTAATGCTAATGAATAATAAATCATTTTCCACCATAACAAAACTTCAAGTCGATAAGACTGAGAGTAGAGTAGTAGAGTGCAAACAAGTCAATGCTGTGCTTTGAAAAAAATATTTTACCTATAAACTCTACATATTATTTGCCAACTTGTGAACGTAAACATACACATGTAGACTTATCAAAAAACGGGAGTCTCATCACCGTCGTGTACTCTTTTCCTCTCGATCGCTAAGTATACAAATATTTTATATAATCGTATGACAAATAAAACTTGTACAAGTACTACAGCCTTCCGTACTTATATATATGACTGTGATTACTGTGACGACTGGTTCAAGCACATGTGACTTGTACTAATACACTGTACTAAACAAATAAGTAAAAAAAATAATTAATTTGTTGTGCAAATACTTGAGATGATCACATGTACACTTGGTCATGTGAGAATAGTTTTTGGAAATAATTAAATTGAATAAAATCACTAAAAGACAATCAGTTTCCGTACACACACACAATACATAATGTATTATACATTATTGAGGATGTGGAGAGAGAAGAGGTCAGAAGAAAGACGAAAAAAATGCATCGTGCAAAGTCTACTACTAAATAATTAGCATAAAATGGGTTGCGTGGTAAAAAGCTGATCAAACAATTTAATAAATTGTATTTATTAAATACACACACACAATGTTTTGGTCACATACTCACCGGTCTATCAGTTTCAGCTGTTTTCGTGGCTAATGCCTTCAGTTCATGACTCATTCGAACAAGCGCATCCCGTTTTGTCATTTGCGTGAACTCTGCAGCCTCAGAAGGTGATCCAGCCCTTTTTGTCGAAGTCTGAAAAACAAAAACAAATAATTTTTCATTCCTTCTTCTTTAGACAATATACATATATATACTACCTATATGTCATATAGTATTAACAAGCTTAACAAGGAAAGAGTCAGCTGAGGAAAATTTCCCTCAACAAGACCTTGACTTTTATCAAGGTCCATAAGTGTACTTTATTCAAAAAATTTGTTTTTCTCCAGAGACTGCTGGTTGACCCTTTAGATTAGCTAGCTGTCCCTTCCTTCCATGACAATCATAATAATGACTGATTAATGTCAGACTAAGTACATTTACAGTACACATGTCGTGAAAATTACATCTCCATCACCATCTCAAAGGTCAAGGTTACAAATGAGTTAAGTGTTGCATTGGAGAAATGACTGAGGGAGATTACATGCTACACACACACACAATTTTATAATTATGTAATGGATCCTCTATCTACGCACATGGCCAAGGCTATTCTCCTCAGCAATCTGTAGTCTGTTGTCTCCCTGGCTTTAATAAAGTTTCTATCATTTGCAAAAAAAGCTCAATGCCAAAAAAAGTGTGAATGTCAATGCCAAAACACCCAACCAGTTTAATCTATCTGTTATGTGTAATAGGCTATTTTTCCATCCATCATTCGATA
>WJFB01001030.1:0-39255 GCA_009870185.1 Pygmarrhopalites habei
AATGACAAAACGTATTATTGAATAAAAATCTCTCCTTACAGTTCGTCTCGTTTCGTCCGAGCCAACACAAGCTTCAGTAATACTTTTGTAGTATAATTGCTGTTCAACTGATAATTCGTGAGTGGCTAGTTGTTTGATGAAAACTTGCTCATGAGTGACAAATTTAATTGGTTTACCTATTTGTCATCATTTCAGGGGTTACACATGCATCAAAAGAGGACAAATGTTAGGATTCAATTAAACTTTCTTTTTGTAAAAATCACTAATATTCTTTTAAGAAAACAGACTAACCAACTGTTGGAGTAAATGGTCCTGATCCTTTGGCACGAGCTAAAATAAAAGCCATTTTGATTATGTACTTTTCTTTTGACATATGTCTGTAGTTTAAAGTTTTGTTTTAAAAAATTTCACCTTTACTCAATTTATTAGCTGGGTCAATACTGTCAATTCTCTGTTCTTTGGATTGAGGAGGAGGATTTTCCGGCACAGTTGGTTGTTGTCCATCGATGGATAACCAGTGTGCTCGAACTGTTGCACAAATGGGAAGTTTGGGTAATTTAGCGGAAACAAATTCTTGGATATCTTGCTCTTTCTCTTCAACAAAATGAAGCTCTCTTCCTCCACCGGAAGCAAATCGAAAAGGCATTGCATCAGAAGGCTGGATTCCGTACAGCGGCTGTTAAAAAGACAATCAGTATTAATGGATTAAGTCTTTATTATTGAGATTGATCAAATTTCTGAAATGTCTCTAAATATTGCTTTGTGTGTACCTCAATACTTCTGACTTTGAGAGAATGGTCAAAATCACTGGCAAACATTCTTTTTCTTTTTCCCAACTCCATAAATTTTACAGCATCTTGGAGAATAACTTTAAGGCTATAAGTGACATACACAATTTAATTAGTTTTTATACTACATGTCATCCGTAAACTTATTTTACAAAGAAAGTAAAGTTTCATTTACCCATCTTAATTTTAAGTGCATATATTGTACGTAAACATGTCACACTCACCGAGATGTAACATCCTCAGCCAATTCCTTTGCTGCTTCATCTTGTAAATTGGAAATCCCTACAGATTCAGCAACTTGAAAACAATAACACACAATTACTAATATGTTTCAATCAATTTAATCTTAAATACAATTTATGTAATAACAACTGGTCCATTTACTTGCTTTGATTGAATCCACATATAATGTGGGACCACCAGCAGGAGGAGTGTCTTTTACTTTTGTTTTATCTCCCATTTTTTTCGTCATCTTTAAAAAGTTCACAATGAATTCCTGCAAAGGAAAAAATTAACCAAATAAAATATCTTTTATTGTAGTTGTATAGTGTATTACGTTAATCCAAAATTTTCCACGCCGATCAATCTGGTACTAAACTACATGCTGTATGGCTATGATTACACAAAATACCCAAAACCACACGAACTACCTGTCAATTAAATTAAATTGTGATTAACATTTTTCAAAAAGTTTGAATTCGGAGTTTCGCGGTATCGAGTGGTCGGTTCTAATTTTATTTTTAGATGGGATGCAGGTCAACTGTCAAAAAGTTTAGGTAACTTTCAAGACAGTTAAATATGCAATTTAATGGACAACGAGACAATGTCAGTTTCAAAAGGAACCGGAAGTGTCATGATGAAAGTGTAATTTATTTAAGTACAAAGTAATATATAACAAAAAATTTATAACAATAGTAAATAACAAGTCAGTCTATTTTTCTTCTTTTTGCTGGAGGGACATTTGGGAAATAATCTTCAAGAAATACATTTGCAAGGTTTTGAACCCTTTTATCTTTATGTTGGACTAGAGTCGACAATTGAGCTTCCAAATCCGCTGTGACAATATTATGTCGTGTTGTGGGAGTGATGAGAGACATTAGAGCAGTAAGTGAAGATGTAATCATACTGATGGATTTTGATTCCGAAAGTTTAAGCATTATCAATTCAACTCCTCGGCCTTGTAAAATTTGTTGACCTACAAAGGAAAAATATTATTAAACAGTAGTAGTAATATAAATCATAAAATAAGCTATAAATAAGGAAGTACAAAAGTTAATTAAAAGAAATCTTACTCAAATTGTCATCAAATGCACAATTACACAGTCCACCCATGGCATACTCAACAAGCTTGTCAATTTTCCCAAATTCAATTTGGTACAGAAATATTTCAATCACGTTCAAATCTCGGAAAAATTGATAGTTGTATGGGTCGTATGAAAAATTGGCAAGATTAGCCAAAACTTGCAATTTTGCATCCTTTGAATTGGTATTATTAAACTCGTGGACTAGGTGACCTAGGTACTTTCGCCTTTCAGCTTTGTGGTCTGCACTACCTTTGGGAAATTTTTGAGTATTCTTAGCCTTTCTTCTCCTCGAATTCATTCTGTATGACACCAGACAACAGTGACCGATGAACTACCCAAGAAATCAGCTGTCCACACAGATCCTTCTCCCGCAAAGAAAAGGATATCCAAGAGACTGTATAATATGAGCCTCACGTAGTAGGTAAAAACTTATTCAAGTTTAATTACAACTAATCACTACTAATCAGAGTAATGAATGCTGCGAGTATAAAATAGACTCAAATGGAAATACGTTGGATAAATTTATGATTTAATTTCATTGGAATAATGATGGACAAAATAGCTATAGTATAAAAAAGACATTGTAAATGGCTGGACTACATTTTCTCGTAGGTTGCCACTTGACCACATATTGTACATGTGTGACTGTACATGTCTTCGTCATCATCGTAGGTTTCTTCTCCCCAAGTGTGTTCATGAGCAGAAAGATCCCTAGTGTACAAACTACTTCTAGCAGACATCCTGAGAGTTTTCATTTTCTTCTCAAATTTCTTTACTTTTGATTTGACTCGATTCTCTTCCCGTCGACCTTGTTGAGATTCAATTTCTTCAAGGGAACCCCAAACTTTCAAAGCACGCTTTTCCACCTACAAATCCATTACAAATTCATCATTTCATTTTACATATCCGAGAGATTAAAAAGTGACATTATTTTGGCTTGAATATTTTGATGTAACCTGTAAACGAAGGTACAATTTCATATCTCCCCATCTAGGATTATGTGGATTTGGTCTATAGAAACACAGTAAAAAATACAATTTTTTAGATTTTAATACACATTACTGGACAATAATACAGAAGTCAAAAGCCTGGTTTTAACCTCAATAAGAATCTCAAGGTTGGCTCTCGTTTATCCAGATCAACATCTTTGAGTAGAAATTCATTCTTTGCGTCCGTCCTTGTGATAAATGAATGTTTTTCGTCCATATCTCTAAAAAATAAAATTATGTAGTATGTAACAGTGTGTTGAATTCACTACTAAACTCTAAATAATTAAAATACAATTAATGTGTTTTTTTAAAAAAGAAGAAGAAAAAACTCACTTGCAAGCATCACAGACAGGATGATCGTAATTTGAAAAAAGAAATGATTTGATAAATGTCTTGTTACATTCTTCACATGTTGGGACATCGGTTGGTAAAATCGCAGCGGGTTCCTTCACCAAATTGACTGTTTCGTCTTCCGGATTTATATCATGTTCTTCGAGGAGAAATCCACCTCCAGTGTCAATCAACTTGGTACCTTGTATTCTGACGACTGTCCCCTTACTCACCACATTCTCCAAGTCCCTTTCTAGTCTCTGGTCAGCTGCAGACTTGAATTTTTTCTGAGCTGGTTCATCTTCAGTTGCAGTAGCCGCAGCAGCTTCTTCCTTTTCCAAATCTGAGAATATTTTGTATGCTGCCAAAACTTCTTGGACAATCTCTGACTTTTCTTTTAATCTTTTTCGAGCTTCTTGTCTATTCCTCTCTATTCGTTGACGAGCTTCCTCTGACAATGTCGAAGTACCAGCTGTGATCGCGGTTGATTTTTGAGTAGTATCTTCACTATCCATGATGAATTTGTGAAGAACAAGAGAAAGATTTAATCACAATTAAAGTTATGAATTTCGACAGAATTCAAGTCGAATCGTTTCCCACTCTCACCATTGAAATGTTCACTTGATGATTTTTTTCCTTTGTTCATCTTTTTTCGTTTTTTCGCTTTTTCATCATGATAATTGATTGATATGCTTCAAGTTGAGGAGTAAAAAGGAAAGTAGACCAGTTTTCATATCAAATGTGTATTTTATTTTTAAACTTTTGTCATTGATGATTGATTTATACAACTGTATACATTTGTGAGCATCAGTAAAAAGTATTCATGCTAATATTACAAAACAACAAGTAACACATCATTTTCACGACAGAAGTCTACTCTGGATTTACTGATTATACATAATAATATTTTGCTTTGAAAGAGTCTGGCAGCCGTTCTATATCATCTTCATAGCAGGCAGGCACACAAAGGAAACAAAAACAAGAGGAGGTATATAAAAAACGAAAAGTAAATATTTCAGAAGCAAAATGATGATTAATCCACACTCCACATCCACTCCTGTTACACACCATTGTACGTTATTTATACTTAAGTTTTGTACAAGCACATGTACAAAATTTGGGATAAGGTACACAAAAAAGTTTTGTATATAAGATATTACATTAAGTCGTATAAATTAAATTACCTACACTAACACAGTAACATTCATGGAAAGATATTTACAACATGAGACTTTGCAAGACATTCACACACAGCCATTCAACGTGGATGATTTATATATTTACAAGTATAAGTACTTCTGAATCAACTTTAATACCTGTCCACATTTCATATTCACATTGACACTTACATGTTGGCGTTGAAAACACTTTCACAATCACATGCAGACCAAGTTGTTGTACAAAAAACACGCACATTCACAAACTACGTATGTATACAATATGTACATTTTTAAAGGAATACGACAAAGGATGACTGTGGTATATATTTTTTCGCTTTGCGACTCGACATGATTACAACGTACAAAAAAATTCATTTTATATTTGAAATATCTGTACTTGATTAAATTAATAATTTGTTGAGTAGGATATAATATATTGATAAATACTAACTAAATTAAGGACCTAAACTATACGAACGAAATATGTCTTGTTCTTTTTTTATTGCTATTTGGTATTGACATAATTGAGCCTCCGTAGGTGGACCCATTAATAATAGAAGGACTATCATAGTCACTGCCTGGCATTGGGATAACTTTATGAAAGTTGTCATCTCTAGGATGAGTGGATTTGAAGCCTCCTTCATCATCATCCGAGGGATTGTACTCACTCCCCCGAATATTACTCACCCCAGCTCCACTCGGGCTGTCGAAAATTGCCCGGCTGGTGAGTTGACTACTCCCCCCATTCAGATGATGACTACTATGGCTGTAGAAGGAGGCGGGGGTGTTGTGACCATCCGTGACATGGACCGTCTCATTACTCCCTCCTCCATCCGACGGTTTCGAGTCCACCGAACTGGAGTCATGGGTGTGGGTGTGGGTCGTCGAATTTGACCCTGTGTACATATCCCGGTAAATATTCCCATTCGGGGCACACAGGGCAGAAGCCGGGATGTACGAGGAGGTCGTGTCAGTCAAGTAGGGACCATTCAGACCTCCTCCACTCATTTTTGGTGGTTGACTCGCTTCTGTCGTCCGTTCACTCTCATTCTCCCAACAGCAAAGGGCATCCTTTCCATTCGCCCCCGTCACACTCCCCTGTTGACCCTTCCCAACACCCACATAAATATTGTGGTAAGCTGGTGGGGCTTCACTTGTCTTGTTCTTGCTCCTTTTCACACAGACCAGGATGAGGATGAATGTGGAGGCCAGGAGGAGAAAAGCCCCTGCTCCCCCAATAATCAAATACAATTCCACTTCATTGAGACCCCGGAACCAAGTAGCTCCAGCCTGGAACACACTCTGCTCATTCTTGTTGGACCGAGACGAGGTCAAGTTGGACACGAGAGCATCATCTTCCCATGCGTCCACAATCTTTAGGGTGGAGGTGGGGGCTTCTTTGATGAGGACAGTCACCAAATTGGACACTTGAGCACGATTCAGAGCAGAGTCGATTGAGACGATTCCATAGTAGAAGATTTCATTGGACCAAGGGACTCCGACCGTAGAACTCTGGTGAATCCCATAAGCTTCTGGTTCTGGTGTCAAGGAACTGTGGACCAAAATCCCTTGTGAACCGAAATTGTCGTTCATGAGAGCTTCACGAGATGTGTAGCAACGGATTTCGTATCTGGCAGCTGTGAAGAGAGAGAGAAATAAAGGAAATTATTAAATTTCCATTCGTTTAGCAAGTACATACTACTTTTTAACTGTTGAGCATGTAAGGATTTTTGACCGTCCGGAGTGGATACAAGAGAGTGTACAAAATTAATGAGAATAATGTAATTTTTTGGGTGCGTACCTTTTCCTTTATCAAAATCACCTCCAGGGGCAGTCCAACTATGAACACACACACGAAAATTAGTTATGTACCGTCCATTATACCTTCAATATGGAATATGGATTATTATATAAGCATGCATACCTTAATTTGACTTCTGAAGTGGAGTCGACAACTCTCTCAACCCGCAAGTCAGTCACACGACCTGGTGGATACGGATCTTCGCCAAAGGGAACTCCTTGCTTGATTTGAAAGGAGGATCCAGCAATCTTTCGTGTGAAAGATCCTGTTGGAATCGTCGCAATGTGCGGAATACTACTGCCACAACATGTTGGCACATCTGCAAAAATGAACATCCCAAAATTAATGAGGGGATCATTAAATCCTTCCTTTTTTAAAATAATCCATTTAAATAATAATTGGGTTTTGTTGAAACTTACCAAGCATACCACGAGTAATGTTTGTGTGGACAGGGACAACGGCTTGCCCAACATTATCATCGATATTGACCGTCACACTGAACAATCCAGGATTTGAACCAAGTTGCGTAAAGTATGTCGAGTAAATCCCGTCACCCCACGTAATGTCCGGATCTGCAACAAAGAAATCAGATGAGTATGTGTGAATAGAAATTAAAATGATGAGGAAAAGGAATGTGATACTGGCCCGTTAAAAGTGTCCAATTAAAAAATGACAAATCCAATCAAAATGAAAGGGACGGCTACCTCCACTTCCGGTGTCCAAGAGTTTGACGTTGATAGAACGGGGTCCATGTTGGGGTTGACCAGGGACAGTGATGGTGGCAGTGACATTGGCATTGAGGACGGGTAGTTCACCTTGGAGGACTTGAGCGTAGAGTAAGACGACCTCGGCAGTTGACGACAATGAGCCCGTGTCTGACGGCTGAATGACTTGATTCCAAAACTTGACAGAGATTGATTCGGACTTGCGAGACTCTGTGATGACGTCGACACTGATGGGTCTGGGTGATTGGTTTTGGTAAAACTTGACCACGTAGGACCAGATCCCAGCCTATGTACCAACAGAGAACAATGAGCACATTTATTATGAACAATTTTTGTGCCAATCAGTCATTGGGGGGTGAATGGATCCCAATTACATTGACAATCACAGAAATTGGTGATTATGTAATTTAAAGCAGTGGGATTTAATTGCCTCCATGTACAGGTAAGTACATGTGTAATGGGGGAGTGGGACGGAGATAAAAAATGAGTTAAAATTAGATTGTACCTCGCTAACGCCAGGGATCTTCAAGAAGACAAGGCCTTCAGCGTGGAGTGGCAAGTCAAATTCCTTCCCCGTGGGACTGACCACTGAAACACATGACAATGATAAAAAACACTTATTAAGATGACATTTGATTTCTCCCTTACAAATTACCTTCCCTCTGTCGCCCCCACCATGAATACTTAATGTGGAGGTCGTTCAATAATAACAATAGAAACAAATTAGAGTGCACAAATTAAATTATCCTTACATTGCAATCCATCGACATCTCCCAACTCCTCTGTCGTAACGGTCACCCAAGTGTTCCGACCCAAACTCTCTTCTATTGTAAACTTTCCCCGGCTTTGCCAGTCCGCGTCAGGCCAATGCACCGTTTCAAAGACCTGAAACAAAGACAAGAGAAGGTCCCTCATGATGACCATAATAAAGAGAGAGAGAGAGAGAGAGAGAGGAACAGGAGCCTCTGAGCAATTTGATGTCATCTCTCTCCACACCAAAGATTAATGATGAACAAAATCTTTGTCTGTGACTTCTCCCTCCAAAGGCACAATTATGAGGCCTTATAAAGAAAATCAATAAAATATGGACGGAGGGAGAAAGATGACGACAATAAAGGAAACGAGTTTGTGGTTTAATTAGTTTACAATTGCCATGTGTTCGAATGCCTTACCTTGTTCAGGGGAGTCCCCACATTCTCGCTGATCACTTTGAGGAAGATATTGTTGAGGATCTCATTCTGCTCCAAATTATTCCCTTGCCCATCCGGCACCTTGTAGAACCGTCCATACTGAGCCAGTTGAATTAATTCCGTCGACTCGTTCGTGTAAGTCACAACCTGAGAACATTGACATGACATGAATGACACTTTCCCGCTCTCCCACACCAAAGACCCAATTATGAATTCAGAAAAATTATGACTACTCACAATCACTCGGAGTGGAGTGCCATTAATTATATTGACAATCTTCTCCCACTCCCTCGTCATCAATTTCGAGGGGGATCCATTGACGAGGACGAGGGTTGTGGGACCCACATTCTCATCCGATGATTTGATTAGCTGTGAATCAGACAAAAAGAGACAAGGAGGGGTTAGACAGTGCTGTTATAATTACTATTAGCCAGTAGATACTTGGGTAGGATTAAAAAACCAGCATCCTCATCATCATTGCAATAGTAATAAGGAATAGAAGGAGAGATTCGGAAGAAACTTCTCAGCCTATAATTAGAGCTCATTAAGCCAAAGTTTTGACACAGAGTCGAAATTTGTGTGTGGGTGCTGACTGCCGAGTCATCATATTGTTAGGGAGTTAATTCCGAGTCGTTACTCCTTCCCCTGACGACTATTACAACTGCACGACCCATTAGTAGTTCACTTTGTTGTTGCGTTGGGTGGAAGACTTTCTCAGTTTTTGGAGGGGAGTCTCATCCTTTGATCATGATGGACTCATAAATTGCAATTTGTGCGCTAATAATTGTTCTCCACTCAATTGACCATCTCCATTGAGGATGATGTATTGTGTAATGGATGTTAATGATCACCTTGATGGCTGCTCGGAGGGCACAGGAGACACAGGAAGAGTCCTCGGACATGGTGGACAAGGGTCGGAGAGGGATCCGACCATGGATCTGGTCTCGATTGTGAGTGCTGGCCACGGTCAGAGGAAGACTCAGGGCAGAGCCATTTGTGTAGGAAATGACCCCCAACTCAACTCCACTCGGGAGGTAGTGGAACATTCGGTACAGGGATCTCCTCAGGTTGATCCAACGATTCTGAAGCCATAAATAATTGAGAGTCAACTACTGCTCCACACACACACGCACGCACGCACAAATCCACACATGACTCAGTGAGGGAATAAATATTGCATTAGATTATCTCACATTTTGATTCATGGCCCGACTTCGATCGAGGAGGAAGATCATCCGGTGAGACTTGGCTGCGACGAAGGTGAAAACTGGGGACGGAGGAGCCGCAGATCCTTTCTTGTGACCATTTGGTTTATGACCATGGACGACTCCAGGAGGTAATGACGTTTGGTTCTCATGGACGTTGTTACTCTCCGTACTCCTCACACTGTCATCCCTAATAGAGAGAAAGAGAGAGTCAATTTATGAAGCATGTGCACACACACCATCCCCTCCACCCCTTGAATCAATACAAGGTGGATCCCCAGTCAAAAAGAAGTGGATTATCTCAACCAACTTATACATTCTCTAATTTTTTGGCATGGTCCTCTCCCATCCTCATCATTCTCGAAAAATGTCTGAGTGTTTGTGTTCGTCTTTCATCCCTTCATCGAGTACACACACACACATTGTTGCAGATAGTTGGCCTATCCTCATCTCTTCACGATCATCTTCACAGAGAAGAGAGAGAAGAACGCTCCTTGTAAATTAGTCAAGTCTTTGCCTAACAGCCCCACATTATGCGGTAGTCGTAAATAGTCCCAGCCATGGCGGCCGCTCGTATCTCTTTCAGCTACTCTATAACAACCATCCACATCTCTCAAGGAGGAAAGAGAGAATGAGAGTGTGTGTACTCTCCTCTCCCTGACAAACATAAACACACACGCACACTCAACTCCTCATTGTTTCCTACATTATCGTGCAAATCCAAATCTCTTGGGAAAAAAGGATTTTCTCTATTTGGTAATCTCCCACTCCGTCCGTACAATGTCTATTTCTTCCACTCTTTGTCTGACTGTCTATAGCCAATGCAAATCAAGAGAGACACTCTGGAGAGGTGGAATAAGTTAAATCGAACGTGTATTCTTCAACTCACAAGTTGTTGTTGGTGAAGTCCTCATGCTGTTTCATAACTTCCCAAATGCTCCGTCCGTCGCACTGAAAATCATATAATTTTTTGATATAGTACATTCAGAATATGTAAGTAGGAACGGTCGTGAGTGATGCATACATAAATCATTAGCATATTTGGTATGTGGATACGGAGTGACTGACTGTCTTCCTCTTCTCAGACTCACCAGAAAGTTGTGTTTTGTAGGCGTAGTTCGGATATGAGTTCCCTCGTTGCAGAATTCGTTTACCTTTTATAGGAGAACAAACAGACATCAGTTAAAATAAAAATTAGAGTGAGTTACGCGAGATTCTGAGAGAAATCACCCGTGCTCAAATTTATGAGTCTTCTCAAACTATATTTTCATACATGGATTTAATCCTGACTGAGAAACAAGAATCAAAGGAGAAAAAGTTGACTCCTTATTAAAATTTACTTTCGATCAACTCGTACTCTCTATTTGCTCAAAGATATGGAGACTCCATTATTAAATTAATTATTATTCAATGAGCCGTGGACACAGAGAGAGTGAGGGTCCATCTTGTTCCTCCAATATTGAAATAATAATGATAAAATGGGATGACCCACAATAACTCACGTGATTTGGATCGAGGGGGAGTGACATTAATGATGAGATCGCGACAGCTCCCACATTAGTCACGGATTTATGAGTCTTCTCGCACTTTTCTGGATCACTGCATCCTGACGATGACCTGTTGTTGTTTACAAAATACAAAAGGATGATCAATAAAGGTCACAACAAGATGAGGAATGAGGGAGCAGAGGGGACTCTGATGAGAGATCCCCTCAAGTCATGGACATTTATGGTTACACGCATGGAGCGATTAATTAGATTGCCTCCTTCATAATTCCTCTGGTATGGCCAAATTCATAATCTTCCCCTCACCGATTCAGATGACAGGCCGTCTGAAGTTTTCCATGTGGCCCCACGTACGTGGCTGGGTACTTCTCGTCATGGGCAAAGCCATTCTCATCAAAGACGCCATAACGAAATTTCACCCATTCCCGAACCATCAGCCGAGCTGCAACACACAAAAGAAATCATTTTTACAACTCGTCCCACATCCCACACTTTAATAACATTACAATCAACGTCGGCTTATCACACACTCCTTTCATTTCTTCGAGGAATAAAAACCATTTCCCAATTGAAAAGGGGATGAACAAAGAATTCCTTCTCATATTTCTCTTTTGCGGGCCCAACAAACATTAAATGGAAGACAGAGTTTGAGTCCGATTAAACCGTGAAATGCAGCTGAGTCTCTTTTTGCTGGCATTTCCCCTTTTTTTCCATTTTCAGGATATTTTTTCTCAATCAAAACTCTTCACTCTTTCCCTTTGATCCAGATAATGAGGAGACGTTCGTTTTGTGGAGATTCTCTTCACTTAACTCTACACAATAAATTCCAATTTGCAGTTGCACACTCATAATTATAACGCATTTATTCACTCTCATTTTTTCCATTCAAAAAAGGGGATATTGTACGGAGATACCAAGTTTAAATAGAATGTAAAGGGGAGGTTTCATGCACATCCCATATGTAACATGTACACCAAGGGAGAGTGAAGAATGGATGATTTTAAATTAGTGATTTTTCAGAGTTGGGAAAAAATCCAATTTTTTGACAGGATATATCAATTATGAGCTGGAATCGCATGCTCCACCATCATTTTTAAGCCTTTGACCTTGTCCAAGTTTTGATCCAGTCATTTCTTTTGTGTAGCTCCAAGCCCCATTCTCTCTGCTTTTACTCTTGCCCTCGAAGCCGGCTGATGATATTCAATTATAAATATATTTTGTTGATGAGCCCATCCACTGATGTGATAATAATAGTCATAATTATGAGACAAGTCAAATACTAACGGGGCAAATTATTTTCTCAAAAGTTAACTTTTGTGGCCAGACTAAATGACTTGTCCCTCCCCTGACGTCCCTCATCAATTCCCCTCACAGTTCGGAAAAAGAACGGAAAAGTGGTCAGAAAATCCATTTTTCCCCGCTCATAATATTTTCGACAGTTTCCCCTCTGTTCGTGTTTTGGGGAGGAAAGACTGTAAGGTCCACATTATAAATTGTGAGGATGACCCGTCTTCACCACAGACTGAGTCGTGGTGAACATTAAGGAGAGTTTTAGTGGATGGGAGATTTGGGCTGACACAAGGAGCATCAAATATTTTTATTGCACATTTCTTATTCCTCACATAAAAAAGAAAAAAATGGATTCACATCAAACTATGTTGGGTCGTTGTTGTTTGGAGGAGGATATGGGGGCCTCCAGCCAGAAAATTCTCGAGGCAAGAAGAAGAAGGGAGGACTAATAAAAATTTGGACGTTTGTCTTTTGCTCCTCATTATTGAACTGACTCTCGCTCCCTTAACTACCAACTAACGACTTAACTGGGGAGGGATGAACTGTGGACAGCCCTTTATAATTCTAGTAAAAACCAATGCTCTCCACACTTTATGTAGTCCACACACACACTCACTCTCTGCTATGATATGATGATTGCAATGGAGAGAGAGAGAGAGGAAAGTGATGAGTGCGTAAATACAAATAAACGTACGACAGGGAAGAGAGACAAGAGTCATCAAATCACCAAAGTCAAGTCTACAAAAAAAGATGAGAGGAGAAGATGCACAAAGAGCCTCTCTGTGTGTGCCTTCACACTCTCACTCTTCCCTTTATTTATGCCACACAATTTAACACTCATCTTTCAATTCCATTTCAACGACCAATACCCTTAAATATCTCTCAAAAATCTCTCCCTCCGAGTATAAATCTTGTCCGGGCTAACTACTCACACTATTTTTTCTACCAACTTTAAACCAACACAACAACATGTCCAACTTTTTACGAAGACATCAACTAAAAAAAGAGAGAGGAAAGACAGGGAACACAGAAAGAAGAGTTGTACAAGAGTTACATGGAACATGGCGTTTCTTTCTTGTTGTCTTTGTAAACGAAGGAAAGGAGGGGAGAAAAGTCCGCTGGAACTTGTTCGTTTGAGGAAAAAATTATTTATACATTTGTGTCCTTGATCCTGGTCAGAGATACGAACACACACACACACTCATTCATATTATTTTAATGGTATGACCATGCAAATGAAGGAAAGAGTTGAGAAAATCAATGTAAATTTTGATAAATAAATTATGTATCCTCCGGATATTGGAGATCACCATCTCACCCCCTCTTTCTATTAAAAGCCAAGAAGGAAGTTACGTGTGTGTGTGTGTGAGGAACGGCGTTGAGTGGTGTTGAGACAGCTTTGATTTACGGAGGACCAAAAGAACGAGGTCATATTATTGTGACCTAAAGGAGTCTAGGTACAAATTACAAATTGTATGTTATTTATACGGCTGAAGCACGGATCTTCCGTTTCTCTCTCTCTCTCTTTGTGTATACGTGTGTGTGGAACAGTGCTCCCGGCTTCCTTGATCCATGTACAGTTTGTTTCACTCTGTAATGGATTGTGATTATGTATGAATCCTAGAAAATGTTTTCCAATGGAGGGAGGAGGAGGAGGAGCAGGGCTCTGTAATGATATCCGCATGATAACATTTTGGAAAAATGATGCCTTCTGGAATCAGGGCTAATCTCTAGAATTTGAACGGACCTCAGATAATACATCTAATAAATAATGATTAGACACTACTGTACAAACCTCGGGGACTTAATACCCGCTCCATTCTACGGTGCTTCCCTTACGAAGGGATATCGTGCCCACTGACTCTGTTCCCTTATCCACACACAAGTCCCTAATATCCTAATAGGCAGAGAAAGAGTTTTCCGCTCCCCACAAGAAAAGGGGGCTCAGTGACTAATAATAATCCTATTTTTTGAAACGCTTATTTCCTTAAACGCTGATATCCCTCTCTTCCTACGGTCACAATGGAGATTAGGGCCTTTGATAAAAAAGAGGAACCTTTCATTATTCCCTTTTTACCACCAAATATACATGATCTATGTGTGTCTCGGCTTGCGTGTGTGCATACGGACAATCGTGTGTGTGTGTGGACAGGGCGGGTGGGTAAGACAAGACGGGCGGGAACCGTAGAGAGAGAATTTTGGGGACGGACAGAATGAAGCCCCGTGTGTGTGTGTACTGTGTACACACAGAGTGAGATGCTGAGGTGAGCTGGAGATTTGGATTTAAACTTTTTCCGAGGGGTCTCAACAGTCAGAGTGAGAGAGAGAGAGAGTCAAAGACATTGTAGAAGGGAGGTGGACTGAAAACTGTTGAAGCTCATCATCATTCTTCCTTATAAGCTTTGCTCCAACTTTTAGCAGCTCGACCAGGAGCACAGAGTATCTTTGAATTATCTCTGAGAATCATCCTTACATGTGTGCCTCTATAACTAGTATTCACTTTTTACAGTACGAGAGAGTGGGATATAAAAAGTTGGGTTTCTTCTTCTTCTGTGTTTGTAAGTTTTGACGGAGTGGATGGACTACATGAAATCCCTGGATAAAAAAATGCAACTTCCAATTAACCCTCCATCTGTCGATTCTCTCTCTATATCCTGCGGTGTTAAAAACTCTAAGTTTTATTCATTTCATTCAGATGCAGGATGCGTTCTCTCCCTCTCGCTTCTGTAACAAATCATTTTCCCTCACAAACAACAGAGAGAGAGAGAGTGTGTGTGTGTGTGTGTGTCTAGTTGGGAAGAAGTACAGGTTGGAAGAGTACTAGCCCAATGACTCAATAGCCTATTATAAATAGGTAGTCATCTCGGGAGTGTAGATTAATTTCTCTTTTTATGAATTCTCCCTCGACCGTCCATCGTCCACTCTCCCTCCCGTCCACATTAATCTTGCTGATGCATTCTGAGTAACAAGCAAAAATGTAAATAAAAATAAATGCACAGTCCTCACTTTCCCTCAATGCAGTTGGGCACAAAAAACTTCTTCACACTCACACAGCTGAGCCAGAGCAATAAATTCTTTTTCATTCGATCATAATGATTGAAATCTATAGATTATATAATGCTTCGTCTCAATTCTCACCTCACTTTTTTCCCTTCCCATTGTTAGCCACCCCTTATCTCTCCCCACTCCCCCCTTCCACGTCTTCTTCTTTTTATTATTCCGATTAAAAGGACCCACTGTAACTCACTAACATCCATCCATTTGTGTGTGTCTTTGTCCGAATAAGCCATAAAATATCTCATGTGAAGGACCACAACAGCAAAAACTTTTTCCAAATTTTTTTCCTTCCAAAGTCTCTCTTCGTTTTTTCTCTCTCTTCTATTTTTTTGAAGACTCTCCTGGCTCGTTAATCAGTCCACTTGTGCATACACACACAGAGAGAGAGAGAGAGAGAGAGAGAGAGAGAGAGAGAGAGAGAGAGAGAGAGAGAGAATGAGAGAGTGAGAAGTGCAAGGATGCAGTGTGTCTGTGTTGTTGTTGTCCCTGGAGCAGACTATACGCCATTATGTAGGATGATGCATTAGATAAAGGCCGTAATCGTAACATGGCCCTAATCAGCGTCTTGGATCAATCAATAAAAGTTCAAGTTTACCACACTCACCCTGCATACACAAAACTTACAATTCTTATTTATACAACACACACACACACACACGAGGGATCTCAGTTGTGATTGTGAAATTTCCGGTTTTCAACTTTTTGAGATGGTGGGCCTTGTTTTTTCCCCTCTATTTATTCCTCTGTCTTTCTCTACTAACTTTACTTTAGAAAAGACAATAAGCCCTCGTTTCTTTCCCTCTCCCTCAAATTCACATTCTTTTTTATTTTCGTATTCTTCACGAAGACTATTCTTATGTGTGTGTGTGTGAGTATAAATAAAAGAGGGGAATAAAGAAACCCTCGTGTGTCCCTTCGTGAGGTGATCCTTGGACTTGTCTTTATCATCAAATTTATGGGCTTTGTATCACACATTATTTTTTTCTGAAACAATGCGACGTGTTGACGTTGAAATTTAAAATTGAAGGCTCAAATAGTAGCCCCGAAGTGAGTGGAGGAGGGGAGAAAAATAACAATAATGGAGAAAAAAGAGTGAAGAGAGGGATATTATTATCATCATCGTCGTCGTCATTATTGGTGATTGTACAAAGCCATGGCCTTGGCCACTCATTGTTGTCGTTCTCTATGGACTCTCGAAAAGTGTTGAGCATCAGGAAAAGCAAGAGTCAATAAATAAGAGAGCACACAATCCATTCTTACTGTACACAAAATCATTCTCCCCCCGCACACTTCAACTAACGGCTAATGCTATTAACTGTGGGCGGATTTGACTTTGTTCCTTCCAATTAAACTTGAGTAACAGTATTGTTCCCAAGTTTTTCTCCTCTCCTCCAGTTTGGAGGCACTTTCAAGCAGAAGCTTCTTTTTTACCCTGACAGTGTGTGTGTGTGTGGAGAGATGTGGTGTGTGACATTGATTTGCTTTGTAGCCGACAGCCTTTAATTTTAATTTTAAAGTCTCAAGCTAAAATAATAATAATAGCCCTTTGTTTTAACGACTTCGAGGGTTCATCGTTTTTTCCCCTTCCCTCCTCCCTCTCAATTCTTATTTGAAGCAGAGCCGAGACTACCAAGTTGAAAGGTACGGATGTGGAAAATGAAATGAACTTGAAAGAGACAGTCTCCTGTCTTGTTTTTTTTTGCAAAGTGATTACACAGGTACGAAAGGAGTTGTGCTCAGACTACACATTATTATAAAGTTATTTTAGTCTTCCGCTCGCGTCTCACAAACTAATTTTGGTTTCGAACAGGATAAGGACAAGCTTTACACCATGTAAATTTGGATGGTCATAATGTACACGGTTATTACATGTTGCATTTTTTATCTCTCTTCCTCCCCTCCTCCCTCCTCTACTGTCCATTGCATAAGAGGGCCTGAGTCATTTTGGCAAAAATGCAGGCGTAATTGCAAGGCATAAATTTTGGGAGTTGGTGTCACAAGGATGACGGAGAGAAATGAGCTACACACTCCATCCTATTCTAGTCTCATTGCTTCGAGTTTTTATTTCAAAGATGACCACCATACACACACACAAACACACACACTGTAAACTTGTCTGGTGGATCCTGCTAATGGGAATGAATTGTATAACAATTGTTGTTTTTCTCCCTCTCTTGTCCCTTCAATTATCATACATATTTATGGCACTCCAGCTCCTCCGTACATCGTGTGCGTGTGTGTGTGTGCAGAAAAAATGAGGAGGGAGAGGGGAGGGGGAAATGAAAAGTCAGGATTGAAGATGAGTTGTGTTGTGAGACGGAGTTTGCATGTACACCAATGAATAGGGTGCAATCAAAGGTGGCTTGAGAATTTTGGCAGCTTTATGACGACTTCTTCATACAACAATAAAAATTATTGAGGGTCAAGTTAAAGTAGCGAAATATATTGTATGCTGTGTGGAGAGTGCCCTGGCGCGAGCACCAAAAACTCAATCCAAACTTCCTCCCTCCTGCTGCACACAATTCACTTTTAACTCTGTGGAAAATAACGACACAAATCATGGACTGTGCAGTCGAGGAAAATAATTAACAACTGCAACTACTGCATCCTCTTCCTCAGAAGAAGCTACGCTACATACAACGATTGTGAACTGTGCAATGAGACTTTGAGACCATGCAAAAATGTGAGATATTTGGCTTATTATAATAAACTGAGACAGACGCACGAGTGCGAAGAGAGAGGCTTCACAAGTTTCCTTGGTCGTCAAGTAAGGAACAAGACATGGATCTTGTTGGAGGCAGAGTGGTAATAGTAATATTAGCAATAATAATAGGCTCGAGTTGAAGAGTTGGACACACACACACACACACACACAATATTATGGTGTGTGTGTGCCTTGTACTTGAGATTGCAATGTTATGCAGATGATGTGTGTACACACGATGGAGGATGGAGGATGCGGCCGGAGGAATCTTGGAGTGAAACAAGGCTGCCCAAAACATAAACTTGACACTTGTTGACTCGAAAGAAAATAATTCTCTCCACCTTGACTTGACCCAATGCAAAATGGCAATGGCCATCTCTCCCCAACATATGCTAAACAGCCTCCAAACATAATCATCATGATTATCCCATACAAATACATGCATCTACCGTACACGCATCATATTTCCAGACAATCCCTCAAACATTTCATGGTGGACAAGAGATTGAATGAAATATGGTTCCACTCACTGGGCGGGGGAGTGTTGGAGGGAATACGGTACAGTCTGCCCATATGATGTGTACAAACTTTATCTATTGGGGTCTTGTACTCCTTCTACTTGGTCTTTTGCTGCTGCTGATGGGGATTTGTAGTTACGAAGCGCCGAGTAAATGTATCATAATAATATAATAAGTTTTCACAGTTGAAACTGCAAATTTCCCCCTCTCTGTGTTTAAGTAAGTCAAGTGTGTGAGAGTTTGAGCATGTTTTCCTCACTACACGTATTTTTTGACCGATTGAGTTTATTGATTCAAATGATTCTCCCCCTACGGTCTAGACTGCGAAGGAGTTCTCTCTTCTTCCAGCTTTTTCTCCTTCTCCTCCTCCTGACTTGTTGCCCACCTCAAAAGTTGAGCAGTTTATTGTCCGCTTCATCTACATACCTCCAATTCATACACAGGCAGGCAGAGTCCACCTTTTTTCTTTACGCCTTTTCTGGAGCATCATCAGATCCCACATCTGCCCATACATAAATATGTGTGTGTGTGGAGTTGGGAAGATGAAGAAGACGAAGAGAAGCTTTGTGCTAATGGAGAAGAAGAAACAACTCTGACTTATCACAAATCGAGCTGGAAATCAGACTGGTTTTTAAAGCCTCCAGTTAAAATCATCATCACATCAACTCTTCTCTCTGCTCTGGCTCCACATCCCATCTGCTTCCATGTTCTCTTAAATCCTGTTAAATCTTCTCGACTCTTCTCTATCATTCAATCCTCCTCTCTCTCTCTCTCTTTGCTGTAGCCAATGAACCAAGGAAAATAATCACCCCTCGCTATTGCACCGTGCATACATTCTCCTCAGTATATACCCACTATAATAAGGGATACAAGAAAGCCGGACCAGGTAGGACGAGATGAGGATGCATACCTCCACATCCACACTCACACATTTCAAAAATCTGGCTCGGAATTATTATAAACTGAGCATGTTAGCAACATCCCCTCCTCCTTCAAAGTTGTACTCAACCCGTAATAATACTACAGCAGTCAAATTCCACAAGGATGTCAATCAAAATCATTTTTCACTGAGCATTTCCATGCAAAGTGATAATGTGAAGAGAACAAAATGCACACACATTCTCTAAACTCATCTGACTCAGCCTCTCCACCAAGAAAAAAGAGGACTCAACAGGTACTCCGTCAGACTGCACAGAACATAAATAATTAATTTGAAATAGCAACAGAAATATGATATACCTCTCTATTCTCTGTTATTGTGGGAATGGCAAAGACGTGTGGTGGATGAGTCACATGGCCTGAGAGCCATAAGGCGCAAATTATTTCCGAGGAATTGGACCAACTAGTCATGTCACTCTTAATTTGACTCAATTCCCGACTGACTCTGTGTTTAGGGGGAAGACGTGATCCTTCATCCCTCCATTTCCAAGAAACTAGGAGCCAACGGCTGTAGAAAATACACATTCATCCGCGTACTCAAATCATTTGGAAAAGGAGAGCAAAAGTCTCTCTCCTTCTTCTCAAAAACACTTGGACACGAAAAGTTGTCTCTTTGTAACTTTTCTCCCTCAAATCCCAGTAAATCCCCACGTACGGTGTGTGTGTGGATGCGTGTGTGTGGAGGGAAATGAGGGGGTAAAATAGACATTGATTTATACAGGGAGGAGAGAATACCAATAATTTTGGGAAGGAACAACAAAGAGTGTATGATAGGTGTTGGAGGAGGGAGAAAAACAAGGGTTTTTTCTGTACCTTCTTCAATCCTCCGTAGTCGCTAACGCACAGTAAAGCCCCTTCTGCCAAGATGATGATAATACAAAGAAAATTAATAATACAGGAGGGAGGAGGGGGATTTTACAACTTTACAAAGCCTATCATTATAATTCGGGTCGGGAATCAAAAGGAGGACCAGAAAAGACGGAGGAGCAGCATTTGAATGTGTGTCTGCTTTTGTTGAATGTGTGTCTGCTTTTGTTGAATGTATGTCTACCCCTACCAAGGAAGGATACGCATAAGGTACACTCACTCTACCAGAAATTCATGCTGTACTTGTACATATGCAGAAGGGATAGTGTAAAAAAAGCGGCATAACATAAAAATAAATACCTAGGGCCAAAAAGACATGATATGAAAAGGAAGGGGAAGGAGCAACTGAGCAGCAGCCCGCAATCCCGTTGATGGCCCCGCATCTCTAATGATGATGAGTGAGAGAGAGAGAGAAAGAGGGATATAGATATAGAGAAGGATTGAGGAAGGAATGAGAGAAGAAGAAAAACGATAAAATTTCTTATTCCTCCCTCCCTACTCCCCATCTCTCTCTCTGTCTGTCGACAGTCCACCGCTACATTACACGACCAACATTTTTTCTCCCTCGCAACCAAAGGAAAGAAAGGACGAAGAAAGGACGGAGAGAGATGTGGTCAACCCTTAAGTCTGAGGAGAGGGCTATAGTTAGCATTAGGAGTGTATCCTCCCAATAGATAGATAACACAGACACTTGTTGCCTCCAGCCTTGTTTCCTCTGACCATCTCTCCCTCCCTACGTGTGTACTCCACACTCACAAGGATAAACAATGTACTTTGGTACGACTGATGATCCTACACTCCACTAGGGAAGGTATAGGGGCCCTTACGGCATTGTCCTCCTCCTCTTCCCTTTGTGTGTGTGGATGTGTGTAATAAGAAATAATGCCTGGCAGCGTCATGCCTCCTGTTCAACATTTTGGAGTTGTGCATAGCTTTGTTACGGGAGGGGAGAGATAGTCCATGAGGCGTGATAGATGTTGATGTCAAACGAGGAGAAGGATGAAGAGTTGTAAAAAAATTACGGGTAGGATTCTTCCTCCCCTATTCTACATAACGTACGAGTAAGAAGTACATGAGTTGTGGAGGGGATGTGGAAAAAATTCAAGGCGGGAAGGAGCCTTGGGCACGGGTCCACGTCCGCGTGGCTCCCCTCCATGCTTCATTAGTGCAGATGAGAGAGTCAGTGGAGAGTAATTCTAATAATAAAATACAATGGGCAGTAGGGACCTCCAATGGGAGACATTCTATTGATGGATCACCAATAATTCTCGTGGACAAAGCATTCGAGCTCAACTTCAGTCTTGATCCTTATCCCCTTATTTTATTAGTCAACATTGAGGATCCCCACAAAGTGAAACTGGGCATTTTGAATTGTTCTACAAAAAGATGGACTTCATTTTTCAAGTGGCGGCCGAACACTCAGCCATCGGTCAACTGTCGATTGAAGTTGCCTAATAAAGTGTGTACGGGGGACGGTGGGAGAGGAGAGGACTTTGATGTCCGACCAGGGAAACCGCCGTCCATCCTTCTTCATCAGACTCATCAACAGGTTGTAAACTGTTGCACAACGCTCGAGATGGGATGAAGATGGATGGAAGGGGGAGACGGGATAAAAGTTGACTATATCCAGTAATGAGGATGGAAGTGGAAATCCATCTCCCTCCCTCTCTTTTTCTTGTGAATGTTCGCAGCTCCTGGACAAAAAGTCGTGAGTTGCTGAGGATCCTCTCTGGCGTTGTTGACTGTCCGCCACGCATTAGAGAGGGAGAGATGAACCCTTCATCAGTTGTCGACTGGTGGAATGTGAGCACTATTAGGCTTTCACCCCCACTCATAATATTATAATTATGCGTTGTGAGTATAAATGTGGGATGTGAAATATAATTATATGAGACTCTGACTCTAGTGTTGTGAGGTCGTGTGAGGAAACAATAATAATAATGAAGGGAGGAGGGGGAGGGATCCACTTCGTGTCCAGTCGCCACGTGGTCAGGAGGATAATAAATTGACAGAGCATGCAGACTCCTCTGCTTCTGTATTGCCAAACTTGACTTTTAAATCAATACATCTCGGAAGACTGTCGGAATAACAAGGAGCAGACACATACCAGGTAGTCAACTTTTGTAAGTAGCAGCTTCATCTACATGACCCTCTCCCTCCATTCTAGCCATGTAATTTTTTGGGGAGAAACCTACCGGTTTTCTCCCTTCGTTTGGGGTAGGCGTTGTTCAGCCATCGAGAGTGCATTTGCAGGTGTCATGTCATGCCGTAGAGAGAGAACTGCCTCATGACACACGCAGCCACTGTCATAGTCCTTCCCTCACAGACGCCTGTGGATTCTGTGGTGGGCCGGAGAATAGACACGCTGGGATGTCATACTCTTACCCGGCGACACCTCCTCCTCCTCCAAGACCCACATCTCTATCTTCCCCCCATCAATTTTTTATTCCCAGTCATAACTTTTTCCACCTTTCCTCTCTCTCCATCCTCACTCCATTGCCTCATTTGCAGGGGATAAAAATCGGCTGTTGTACATTCGTGGTTTAATGAAATGTAACTTCATCAGTAAAAATTTAATACATGCCACTCTCGAACACACACTCTCCACTACACAATTCCAAACATCACGCTGAAAAACCGGAATAAGGACGAGGAGCAAGGCAAACAAAGAAGATGGCTATGGAGGAGGATATACAGGGAGGAGGAGAGGTTATATTATGCAGATGAGGTACATGCATCAACTTTAACTTGTTCACAAGTCTCTTTCTCGAGGCTACTACTACACATTATACACATTAGATGGGGAGAGAGAAGAAGAAGCGTTGCACTCTGAACCCAACAGCTCTTAATCTTACACCTTGCATCTGTAAGAATGGCTCATGTGATTGTGAATGATGTGATCGAGAATCCTCGCAGGGGTCCCCTGCCTATGCAAACGACGACTCCTTCTCTCGTAGACAGACCGAGTGATGCGATCCACTGCAGTTAGTTAGTCTAGATGAAATAAAATGCTGGACCAAACGAGACATTTTAATTCCCTCTCCCCCTCTCCCCCTTTTTATCTCCTTGTCCAATCCAAGTCTCTGCATTCAACTCTGTCTTTTCCCTGTGTATTCACATTCACCAGCGTCCATTTTTTCTTGCTTCTTCTTCTTCTGCTGTAGGACCAGCGAACGCCCATCTGATTACTCCTTTGAACCCTGACTAACATTGAAAGCAGTCAATTTCCCCCATCAATTCATCCCTGTCCATTATTACATCTGTATCAATCAAAACATTATTGACTGTTGGGCCATGTACTAATCAAACAATTCGCCAGTCCTCCTTCGTCACAGCCAGAGATGCTCCCTTCCAACAACATTCAATCCCTCTCAATATTTTCATGGACTCTTCAGGCCCTCCATCAAACTCATCAAATCTCCCAAAATCATCTCTCTCTCCCTCCAAACGGAATATTCTCTCGAGTAGTTCGAAGGGAAGACAAGTGTGTGTGTCGATTCGATGAAATATCTTGATCCCCTCAGCTTCTTCTCTCCTCTCCACAACAGTTTTCTGAATAAGCTTTCCTCTCTTCCATTGTTTACCCAATTTCCTTGGTCGAAGCTGTCTGGTTTGAAAAGTTGACTCGGACTTTTCCCCTTCATCTCCACTCGATGTACATTTAGGTGGAGGAGGAAGACTTTATCTTTGAGGATGAGGAGGACGGTTAACATGGCCGTGGATTTTTGGATTTTCAACACCGCCCTTCTCATCCCCGTCCATAACAAGAGACAAGGACGGAGACGAAATAACATGGGATGCCTACACATCCTCCACTGTCCACATCAGGGAGGAATATTCTGGATGAGAGTGAGAGTCCATCTGGAAATGATCTTTTCTCCAGAGGCGGTGGTGAACAAGAACAGGAGACACATAAAATTTGGGAGGAGTTCTTTTAACTCGTCACTCATCTCCCTCTCAATCCTCATGCTGAGAAATGCTCGGGATAAAGTACTTTCAAAACTACCATTTCAAATTGTGGATTAAAGGGGTTTATCCTGCACCTCTTAAACTTTTACTAATTGTCTTGTAGAAAAGTTGCAATAATAATAGGATGTCTATTGAGAATTGTCCTGCCATTCTGAAAGCTACTCTTTTTCTGCCACTTGTAATTTATTCTCTGATTATTACCTCTATTTTCATTAAGCCTTCCTCTTCTTTCTCTTCTCCCTGTATTTATTTCAAGACTGGGTATTAGATTGAAAAGAAAAATTTATCATGAGCTCATTTGTTATATGGAACGTGAAATATTTTTTGTATTATTATCCAGCTTTGCATACAGAGAGAGGGAGAGTTGAGAGGCAATTACTTCAAGATTCAATTTGAATCAAAGTAATATTTTACAATACTCTCCACGTTTATATATAGAGGAGGAGGAGGGAGGATAAATCATGGATGGATGATGATTTATATTCATAAAACACCATATTATGCAAGGCAATGCAAGTAATTGAAAGCGTATCCGCTTTAAGTAATTTGTTCTCCAGTCCTTCTCTCTCTCTCTCTCGTACGTGCATACACAAAGGGGAAAACACAAAGAGGAGATGTGGACATGTAAGTCGGTTTTGATACATAATCCAGAGAGGAGGGGAAGGAGGGAGAAAATAATAAAAAAATGTTTAGAGATATGAGAAGGTGGGTTATAGAGCCAGGTCTATTCTTAACTGTGCCTTGACGGAGGGAGGGGGGACTTGAGAGTGTGAACAAAATGGAGGGGGAAGAGAAAGAAGGAGAATCCGAACCATAACAGCTGAACAATACGGACTGAGAAAAGGTACAAAATTACACAGTTGAATTACCCATCATGACTTGCCATTTGTTACTCCGTACGTCGTCTCCCTATCTCCTCCATGCATACCCTATCCACACACACACAGTCAATTGCATTTTTATCCGTCGTTCATCCAAATGAACATCTCCGTTCATCCCAGCCTATCATCCTCCTGACGCTCCAGCAAAAAGACACAACAGCCTAAATCGATCCTTACCACTGATTCCTCCCATTTCTCTCTCTCCAACAATAATAAAATAATCTAAAGCTCCTGTCCTCCAAAAAAGATTGGGTGAAATTTTTTCTCCTCCATTTTATTTTTACCCCTATCTCTTTTCCCTTCTTCAACACACACACAAGTACTATGCACATGGATGATGATGCCTCCATGATGTATAAATATAGAGAGGAGCTACACGTGTGTGTAGACAGGGAGGGACAATTGAAGATGAAATTGAATACACAGACGTATGCACGTCGGATGTTGGGCTGAGGAATGGTCAGCCCAATTGGGGGATGTATCCCCGAGTGTCATGGAACAACAATGACGGTTGGAGTGGAGAAGAATACTCTGGATTTTTTCCATCTTCATCTCTCTTCATTTCTCGCTCCCGATCCCTTAATTCTAATTCCATTGTCTATTTTTTGACTTATGGCTTTCCTCTCTGACTGACTGTCTGTTCTGAGACTGCGAGTGTGTTCGGAGATGGAGAGAAAGAGTTTTTCATATTAATTATCATTTATTGAATACACGTCTTTCTTCCTCTGGTGGCGGGTAGGTTGGGATAAAAAAAGGAGGGGAGGGGATTTTTCCGAGTGTGAGCCAAGTATGGAGACTCATTGTGTGAATCATTGTTCCTCCATTGTTGTTGTTGTGGTGTGTGTGTGGATATGTGAAGGATTGTACAGTAGCAGAGTGAGCGTAGGAGTGTGGACCACGGATTTGGTAGTCTTCTTATTTAGTGGAAGAGAATGAGATTTCATTTTATTTGAGATTAGGAGAAGGGAATGATAGTTTGTCCATGTGTAGCTTTCATGAAAAGGACGGTTTGCCGAAGCATCTTGATTGCAACCAGCATGGAATAAATGAACTTGTACATATTCCCCTTTTGGCAAATTGCTCAACATTTTTTCCCACTCCCCCCTCCCCTCCACGGAGGAGATGAGTCATTCGATGTGTAGTATCAACCACAATTAAGTACACAGTATGCGAGTAGGTATGCAAAGTCCTTCTCCCTCACACACACAATCAATCCAATAATTAATTATCAGGATTCACAGATGTAATTAAAATTACAAGGAACCCTGATGAGTCCACCTTTATCATTACCTACACACACACGCACTCCCCTCCAACTGCATGAGAGTCTCTCTGTTCTTGGTCAGACAGAAGAGAAATGTCCCTGTATGTACATTCCGTGTGGAGGACGAGAAACAATGAGCCAAAGTCTAAAAAGATGCAATCAAAATTTCCAACCATAATTTGTCTCCCTCCTAAAGTCCTACTGTGAGTCGGGGAGCGTGTGATTTTTTTAAAGTCTCCGCTTTACATTCCCTTTCAGAATTGAGTCATCTGGTCACTTTCGGCTTCTCTGTTCCTCATCCCGACACACACACGCACAGTGACAGACGGGGGCTAATGAAATCTCGCCATTGCCGTCCATTTGAAGGGACTATCAAAACCAATTTGTCTTCACCGCACAACTGAATGAGTCAAAAAAACGGGGACAGGGAAAAGGCCATGCCAGTCATTTTCGTCAGTGAGTCGACTCAAGGCTCAAGGTTGAGCCGAGTGACGTAATCCCGACTGGCATTGCACATTCTGAGTGACCCCTTGCCACCGCAAATTCCTCAGTCGTAATTTGTGTCATAACATATTTCTTGGGGCTGGCATGTCCCTCTGAGAGAGAGACTGTTTGTGTGTGTGTGTGTGCCGAAGGGAGAGGAATGAGATTTCTGAGGGCTATCACAACATTTTGTAATGATCATTATACATGGCAGTCCATCACGTTGAATTGACCGGCATTTTTGCATGGACGGAGGTGAACGTTGTGCAGTCCCTTCTTGTCATTTCCATATCTCTCCGTCTCTCATCTGTTAACATTTCGTCGCGCCTGTCATCTCAGCCAACTTGTCACTCCCAAGTCACGCCAAAGGTGAACTCTGGGATGACAGACGAGGCAAACTCATAAGTCACCTCCACATCATCACCTCCACTCCATTTTACACTACATTCCAACACCCCCTCCTCCTCCTCCTCCTACTTTTTACTCTGACTGGAGTTAAAAGCAAAAGCCATCCAACTAAACGTTAGTTTTTTCTCACACTAAACTCTCGACAACAACAACAACAATAATAATAACATGATAGTAGAACAAGAAACGCACTTTCACTCCACACGGAACACACACGCCTTGTGCAAAATGGCAAAAAAGGATTTTTGGCCTAACTGTGAATATTTAGTGTCATTAGAATGTGGGTAATGAATAGAGAGGGACGCTATTAAGTGGATTGTTGTGAGAGAGTGTGTGGTGGAGGTGGTGGTGAGTGTGTTACAAATATTACAATATTTCTCCACTCTTCACAATAATAATAATGTGAATGCACCTCTGGCTCTTGTTTGTCCTCCTCACCCGCCTCATTGTAACTCTGACAAAGTGGGGAGGGAGGGGGGACACACACAATGAGAGTCTCATCATGCGGTTTTGTTTTTTCCCAGGGAACGTTTCTCTAATCTAATTCAGTTTCCCCTTGAGTGCCACTCAAATCTGAGATGGATGAATGTAATGCAATATATTACCCCCTCCCCTCATTTAATACTTACTTAATACAGACTACCACCTTACACGCATATTCGTCAGGCATGGTTCTGTCCTGTCTAAATTTATGTTTCGAGAAATGTGCACACATTGGGAGGGGGAGGGGGAGGGACCATGAGAAATCCATTCCATTCATCTCGTAAACACATAAAGGAAGTCATGATTTATGAAAACCGGCACTGCGTCTTTAGATACTTTCCTCTGATACGAGGACAGACCCCAACATATCGTCAACGTACTTTGTAATGCAACAAGTGGAATACACACTTTGTCTTGTCTTCAGTCTGATCTCTCCCCATCCCACCGTATTATTATTATTATTGTTGTACTTCTTGTTGAGGATTTACGGGAGCCCAGTAAAGTACGGGGAAAGGTGGAAATTATATGGACAAAACTAGGAAAGCTCATCCGTCACTCTGTCCACTTGTAATATATAGGCTGGACAGGGGATTTTCTTTGAAAGATGTGGTTCATGAGAGTTTCGAGAGGTCGGTTGAGGATCCTGGAAAAGTGGACGGTTAAAAAAACAAGTAGCATAATAATTTAATTTGTAATATTAAATTGGAAATGGAGGGAAACAGACTGTGGACTGGTATTCATTATTTTCTTGTGTGTGTTTGGATACATAAAGGGAGTCTTTAATTCTCGACTACCATTTTTGATCAATCTCTCCTTCATCTGTATGGAGATTGGACAACAAAAGGTAGCGGCAGAGGGGGAAGTGGCAGCGGCATTTTTTTCAGGCTGGATAATTGGCTGGATGTGTTGGAATAAATAGATGTGGTCAGGCTGTCTCCGATGCTAACTAACTGAATGGAGCGATAGTCAGAGAGAAATATGGTTCAACCTGCAGTCCATCCTCGGACTGGAGCTACTATATATGACGATGCTTTTCATCAACCTCTTTCCACTTGTCAACCCAGGAGATCCTCTCACAATTTTTGCCAAAGACTTTCCACTCCACTATCCCATGTCCCACTATGGAACCATTTTTACGAGTCCAGCACCGACTCAAAAAACTCTCGAGTCAACGGAATAAAGATGAGTGGATGAATCATATAAATAATTTCAATCTGGCCAAAAAAAGAGCGAAAGAAATCCTTATATCAAATGGATCCCTGGGGCTTGGAAAAAGCCACATGTGATTTCATAATGTTTTTACTTCAAAAACCCTCTCATCCTTCACCTGCTCTCTGTTTCTCCTCTTCCAGTGTATGTGTGTGTGATTCATTGGAGTGAGTACAGGTAAAAATACACGTAGGTGGGAATCATGATTGGGAAAATGGCGAAAGGCTGTTGGTGAATTCCTTGATTTTTGTAATTCAACAAAGTCCATTATATTATGATATTGTGTTGTGCACAGCCTCACACGCCTCCTAATTTATCGGCTCGACCTAATCTCTCTCCACTTTATATATTGTATTTTAAAGCCATACTCTCCCTCCCTTCCTGAACACACAATCTCCTTATCCAATATCGAGTAATAAATTTTGG
Source organism: Pygmarrhopalites habei (assembly GCA_009870185.1). NCBI lineage: Eukaryota > Metazoa > Arthropoda > Collembola > Symphypleona > Arrhopalitidae > Pygmarrhopalites > Pygmarrhopalites habei. The sequence continues at coordinate 29,496 of WJFB01001030.1, forward strand.
GTAATGCAAATATCAAAAAATACACACAGAGGCTTCTTCTCCTGAGACTTCATGCATATACATTATGCAAATGACTACACACACGCATGGAGAGAGAGAGTGGAAGTTGATCAATGTGGCCAATTCAATAGAATTGTGTAACTTTAGCTATTGATGTCTGTTCATACGTAAATATCCACACTGAAAACACACGCAGATAAATTTCCCGTGGCTTTTGTCTCTCTCTCTGCGAATATTAATAGGAAAGTGGTTTTTCGGTGGTCCACACGAGTTCTTTAATGTGTGGAAGGCTATTACAATACAGATTCCCTTCCCCCCAACTGCCTGTGCCTGCGTGCGTGTGTGTGGAGACGGAGGGACGTTGAAATCATAGCCTAGAGGTGTGAAGTGAATGAATGGCTTTGTCTGCAGATAATTATTATTGCAGAAGGAGCAGAAGAGGATTTGTTGGGACGCCAAAATTCATTAGCATTTATTTTAGGGATTCTGGGCTGTGCACAAGGAGCTCAAAGGAGCTGCCACACAATAAAACTACATAAGCATTCCTAGGCGGCCCATCAATATCTAATAAAAAAAACCTAGCCCTTTTTGCTGATTCTCCCCCTCCCCCCTTTCTTACACAAGGGAAAAAAACAGCATGAGCTTTGAGGCAGGGGAAGAGGCTGCAGTTGTGTGTGTGTGTCTGTATATAGGCAGACTAGTCTGCATGTTATCTCCTCCTTTCGGTGATTCCTCACTCGAGGAGGGTGAGACTGCCATGCCATTCCGATTCAATTCATTTCCTTTGAGAAACTTTGTGAGAGTTCCAAATGAAATAAAACAACAAGGCGGTGAGGAGAGGGGGTCATAAATTCTCGGAAAAAGCCATCACCTGTCCCCCTCCTCAAATTCATCTCAGAGTGCGAATCATCCTCCGATACACACAACATCTTCTATTTTCTTCTCCACCACACAACACCACACACACATGTGTGTGTGTGTGTGAGTGGAAGGTAATAATAATGTGATCATAACAATATTTTAGCTACTCATGAGAGGAGAGCGTGAAATTCCAGTGCGAATTATTTATGACGGACAGACTAACATAATATTTGCATGCTTTCAGCAAAATTGCCCCCAACTCCCTCTTTCCCTCTTCTTCTTTCTGAAGAGATGTGTCTATTGCCAGGAGAATTATTTCTAATGGTCTTGTCCGCACTCCATTACCCTCAACTCTCTTCATTTTGATGGTGTTGGCCCCCCTCCTCGGTCCTCTCCGGCATTGCGTAGTCAAGATTAGAATTAGATTTACATCGACAGCGGTTGTAAAAAAATGTATTTTCAAGAAAAAACGGTTGATTCAAAAATGTGTAAAAACAGTTTAGTAGTTGGGGGAAGATAAGGGTCGATATTCCCCCACTATTTTCCCTTTATGACATTCATGTCTTTGACTTTTTGACTACGTCGTTGTTTGTATGGCTGGTAGGGAAATTTGACGATGGTGTGTGTGTGCGTGTGTGTGGAGAGTGGGACACATCCACATTAACACTTCTTGGGTCTTTGAATGCCATTAACATTTCTCGCTCCATCCGCGTCCTACACAATAATGCTAATTGCATTATTTTACATGCAACAATGCAACAAGGCACGTTTACAATGTGTGTCTCCTTTTAATACACGGCGTATAAGGAATGGGCTAATATAATTCTAGTAAAATATAATTTATAAAATGGTGGTGTAGCACAAGAAAATTAACAGCATTTAACTCAACACTTCTTCTTCTCTCTCTCTCTAGTAAAAATTCCTTGGCTCAGGTTTAAAGAGACGACAAGTCGTTTAAATAGAATCTCATTGCATGGCCTGCAAATCATGTCCCAGGCAAATAACCAATTTTAATTAATGACTCAGAATGTTTTCTGCAAACAAAAACACAGAAAATGTGAGCTGAGAATTGGATGACAACCACACACACACATACACACACACTGGATAACACAGTGAAAAGGGAAGGATGACGGATACATTGGGAATTAACAACAGTAAAATATTTAACAACACTTATAAAGCCATCAGAGAGAGAGAGAGAGAGAGAGAGAGAACTTGATTGCAAATGCAAATGTGGCTGTGTACTGTGTACATACAATGTACTTTACATAAGACAAACGCCCTTATCAACTAACGGCAACTCATCCCTCTCTCACTCTCTTTCTCTCTTTGTGTGTGTGTGTGTGGATGGAGAAACACGAAATGTGTACATATTAAGCTGCTATTCTGCATAGTCCATAATTCAATGCTAATTACATGGAATGACAACAAAACAAGGACTTGGACCTTGGCACTGCACCAATAAACATTATATCCAATGACGAGAGTCAAAGACTTGTTCACCATCCTTCCATCTCTCGCAATCCCCAATCCCGGATTCCCTTCTGGACCATCCATAATTCAAATTCCTCAAACCCGGACTAACGGGGCAGGAGGAATTTTTCACTTTTAGAAAAAGACCCAAGTGCACACGTCCATTCATCCAATTGAAAGTAATAAGAAAATTCATTGTGGAAACATTAGACGGAGGATAAATGGCTCGAGAAGGAGAGGAAATGTAAAGAAAAATGAAAACTGCCTCGTACACAAATTACAGGACATTTTTTTCCACAGAACTCTTATAGAAAGTGGATGGAGAAATACATGGAAGACAGTCGTGACTGATGAGACTCGAATAAATACAGACTACGCTCCGCTTTTTGGCCGACATTGAAAAGGATGAAGAGAGGAAATGATTACAGCATAGGATCCTCGCAGTAGAGTCATACCTGCAATTCAAGTCAAGTCAGGATATGAAGGTGGATGCATGGACGCACTTGTCGTCTCCACTGCACAATCCTTCCCCTCAAAATATGAATGAATGTGAATGGAAATATTGGGAAAATTGCAGCACATGGCATGATTCTCAAGGAGAAACAATTTTCTGTATGCAATATCCCCCCTCGACCCCCACCCCCAACACTCCACTTTGAAAAATCAACAATCGAGAGGGAACAACAACGAGAGATGAGGCTGAATTTTGTACAATATTTTGAAGAGGTTGAGATAAAGTATTAAAATATGTGCACCCCCAACAGGCATTGTGATTAGCCTGTAAGTCTCCTCGTTCAATTTTTTGGAGACGAGGAAGAGTAAAACTAATTCGATTCGTACAATATAATGTAATGCAGAGGGATAGGGATTTCACACACACATCAGAGAGAGAGGGAGAGAGAGAGAGAGATGAAGGAAGGATGATGAGGATTTGGTGTTTTCCCCCTGTCATGATAGAGCAGTGGAGCGGATCTTTGTTTTCTATGTCCAAAAATGTTTGTTTCTGAGGCTGAGAATGGTCATAGCATCCCCAACACATGAGAAATTCTCCTACGGAACAACACTGCGACTCATCGTCAGTGATCCAAAACCTATAATCAACTGACATTACTTTTTTGTGCCTTCCCTCCAGTTTACTTAATACACCTTCTCTACTAGGTAGTGTGTGTGTGTGCCTGTGTGAGGGTCCATTCAGACCCTCACATCTTTAATTTCCCATTTTTGAAATGAAAAATTGAGCCAAATGACATGGACATGGCCAAGACAAGGAGAACAGCACCACGAAACAAATATGAGCTAGACACACACACACTTACTCCCCCTCTCTCTGTACACTAATTTTCTTTACATTACATTAGGAATTAGTCTGAAGACAGAGAGACACAAACTCATCATCATAAGGCACTCCTCGTCATTTGGGCTTCTCTCTGGCTACCTTGAGACATTCCGGGGTTCCTTCAATTTCTACCCCTCTCCGGTGGCTGTGTGTGTGTGTGTGTGTGTCTGTGTGTGAGTCAAAAAATGAATGACGATTTTTTGTCCCTGTCCACCAGAGTCAGGTAGACTCTCCAATTGCCCTCGATATTCTAGTCATAGGTTAGTGTTGCCTATCATTATGACGGAGATTAGTCTGGGAAGTGGCATATGGTAGCTCCTGCAGTCAGGTCAAATGTTGATCTGTACAGAGTGAATGGAAGAAGAGAGAAGAGAGCTGGATGTCGTCATGGTCCTACCCTCCCTCCCAGCAATCTGCTCCTCTGTTTCTGGCCGTAGAACAAGCCCCGTCATCATTTTTCGACAAATGCAATCGCCCCCAACTCTCTGTTTTTCAAAATCTTCATTAAAACTCCGTCCTTTCCAAATGGGAATATGTTTTGAAGGGAGTAGTGGCCAAAAAAGATTTTGTGTGCTTTTTGAAGGTGCAACCAAGGATTGTTGGGGTCATTAGGCTTAATTAGGATGTGTCTGCAGAGTGCAGGTCTGTTTGGATGCCTCCTAGCCCTTCTTCTTCTGTCAAACATTATCATTTCCTCCTTGGCCTCTCCTAGCCCTCACAAACTGTTATGCTACTTCAAATCCTCATGATAATGAGCTTGAACTTATTTATTTAACATAATTATGACCCTCCACTCGTGGTGTCCTGGCCTGTCGTCCTGACTCTCACTCACAACTGAGCCAGTGTCCTAGAATCCCGTAAAAATTGTAGTATAAAAATGAGGAAAGTGCACATTAACAGGGGAGATTTTGGGAATGGTCATAAGACACACACACCACACATTGTAATATTAGAAATATGATGGGGGGAATGCAAATGTTGTATGACTGAGTGTGTATGTGTAGGGCTACTTGTTCCTGCCGTAGTTATTATAATTTAGGGATGGTTCCTTCCCATTATTCCCTTGACTAATTTTGAATTTGATGGAATGCTCGCTTCCTACTAAGCATGGCCCAACCACCTCCTTGATTAGAAACGAAGATAAGACAGGTAATGACAGGTGTAATTAGGAACGAGGAGTTTTCAAATTTTCATTTCTCTCTCTCTCTCTCTCTCTTGTGTTGATGCATTATTATTTTTTTTTCTCGTTTTCGTCAAGTCTTCGTCGTTGGGACTGACGTTGAATGTGAAGACGGAGGTTGAGTGTGCGTGGCAGGAGTGTGAATGTATTATTTCATTGTTCTAAAAATATTATTGTTGCTGAAGGATGAGGAGAGGACGGAGTAGAAGGGGAGCTTCCAGAGAGGCAGCTTTTTTTGATTGACATGACATCAAGTCAAGTCTGCCTCGTCCCACGACGGGAGGGAACATTAGGGAAAACACGGGTGTGGTAGTCCAGAGAGCCCTTACAATCCTCCCTCCCAAAAATTGATCCTCAACCTCAATTACATTAAACAGAAGGACTAAATACTAGAAACTCTCGCCATGTACAAATCCTCTTCAGGACAAGACTTCACCCCTCATGAATATCTCATCATTCCTCTCTCAGAGAGAGAACATGTCCAAGAGTTTATAATCCTCGCCTCCATTTCTTTTCACTCTCTCCAGTCCAGCATCGAAAGACTGAGAGTGGTTGAAAAATTTGAGAGGGAGATAAATCTGTGGTTGAGAGTGGAAGGACTCACAATTATATGATTGTTGTGTGTTTTTTTGAAATTCATGAATTGATTTCCTCCCACAATTAAAAGATGCAGTTCAAAAAGTAGGATTTTGTGATGGCGAGTCTTTTCTGCCTTCCCTCGAGACTCCAGTAGCTTGTCAATTGTTTGGAGAGTTGTGCCTGTACAAGTCTATCAGATGTGGCCATATCTGAGAGTGATTGATGATAGGAGTGGTCATTTTCTATACTTGTCATTACTCCTGTAACTACAAATACAGATGGGGGGAGAGAGGGAAATACTTCTTGTCCAACTTTTTGACCATCCGAGTCTCAAACGGATTTGTCTGGATTCAAAGAAGAAAAAAGGAGGAGGAAGAAGAGGAAGGGAAGAGGGAGGGGTTGGCTAAGAAACTTCAAACTGGAAAATGTTTGAGATCTTAACTTGAATTTCTTTAGCATCCCATTATTCAAAATATACGGATTATCCAAGACAAGGTGTAAAAACCAAAGAAGAAAAGGAGAAACTGAGGGAAAAGTTGGCGGACCAGGGAATTCTAGACGTAATAATTCATGGCTTGACTCACGTCACTTTTCCTGCGAGAATATCACTGCCGAGCAACTCTTTTGTGACCAACAGATTTGAATGTGAGGAGCCGGTCTTGTTTTTACTGGAGGCAGGATCATATGAAATTGTGTGCCCATAGCTTTTTCATATAATAATAATTATGAACAGGGTTGAATGGCAATGGGAATCATGAGAAAACTCTGCACCACCTCACAAGCAACTCCACCAACAGATTGTCGAGTCCCAATGGAAGGCCAGATTTTGGACGACGATGTATAATTAATATTTTGATAATAATATTGCACACACACGCACCACTCTCTGTCTCTGCCCTTTTAAATAGTCAACAGAATAAGTGGAGTGAGAGGGAGGAGGAACTCCATTTAGAGGAATGGAATGACTCGAAGAAGATAAAAGTTCCAGCCACGTCACAATCTTGTAAAAGTATCGTAATAATTATAATATTCCCGGCCATTATTACCATATCATTATTACTTTATTCTCCCCTCCTCACTATAAATGCCGAGAGGAATTTTTGGGTGGATATAATATTTTATAATTTTATAATTCACTGTGCAAATGGAAATTTAGCCACACTCCAACGGAGTTTTGCGTGTTCTCTCCAAAAAAATCTTTTTGAATCTCATCCAAAACGCCAACGCCAAAAAATCCAAATGATAATTTGTACAAAATATTACATAACATTTTGCAAAATAAAAAACACGAGGAGAAGAGGGATTTTTGCAAAACTGAGTGTTGTATTGTGTGTGGGGAGGGAGAGTCTCAAGGGATGATGTATAGGATGATTTTATTTTTGCGCTGGGACCCTGCAATTCTTGTTTTGGAAAAAAAGTATTTGGTTGAATTTGGCACAGTCTCTCCCTGTCCGTCTGTGAAGTTGTCTGTGAAGTTGAGGAGGATGTAAATAATCCTAATGATAATGATACCCCCGGATCAACTGCATCGACTGTACATCCACAATTTGAAACCAACTTAACTCGTTTTCATGAATAAATAAAGAGTAAAGGGTGAGCAGAAGGGAAGATCTTCTTCAGTTTAAAATTCAAACTTTATGCAAATAGCAGGAGCAGCTCAAGGGAACTCTCTAGCCCAGGGAGACACACACAAACACACACAGGGTCCTCCTCCTTCACTTCCCAAAAGTAAAGAATACTTTCAAAGAAATTCATCATCCTGAATCACCTCAGAAAAAACCCCCTTCCAACATTTTCATATAAAATATAGAGGAAAATCCAGTGGATTTTTCGCATTAGGTATTTGTTCCAAAGACTCACAAAGATCTGTATGTTTTGTGCCAGGTGGCACACACACACGCACAATTATGAGGGAATATGATGGTACTCTCATCCATTAAATAATGTGTTTTGCAGTCCCATTGTAAACACAGAGAGAGATGATGTCAAATATCGAAGATGAATGTGCCTTGCACTTTTCCAGCCTCTCTTCTCCCTGACAGTCGCATGCAAGGAGTCAACAAGAAGGGGGGTTTCCAAACCACCGAATATTTATATTAAATGCGTGTACAATCCAAACAAACGACATCCACCACGACGAAAAAACACAAAAAGTCTTTCATTTCACTTGGCTGCACATACAACAAGCAAACACACACACTCTCTCTCTTCTTCTCTCTTGATGATGGCATGCAAGTGCAAAATAATGCTGATAATATGATCTTGGATGGCTGGAGTGTTAGTGTAATATTCGACAGGCCGGGCCAGCCATTCATTTTGCTCATTGCATGCCATCCTCCCCTAGTCCCTGTCTCAGCCCAAGATCTCAGTTTCATCTTTTCATCCACACACACGAGCACAGTGGACGCTGAAGCTGAGGAATCTAGAGCCTGCATTACGTGTGTGTGTCCGATATTCATGTTTAATTCATGTTGAGTCCTGCCATGTCCATGTCCAACCAAAATCCACGGTGGAGGGAGAGGGCGATACACGGGATACGGTATAATAATTCCTCTCCCTCTTTCCTCACTACAAACTACAATATTCTGATATTTTTTATATTATTTTATTCCTCTTGTGCGACCCCATACGAGAAAATTGGTCATTTGAAGGTTGCTTAGAAAATGATAAATGTCACACTCAAAATCCATGATTTAATGGAGAAACACGTTGGAGTCAGAGTCTCCCTTTCAACGCCTGCTGTGATAAAAAAGTTTGTGCATTGGAGGAGGGAAGAAGAGAAGGGAAATGTTTTGGTTCAGGGAAGACTGGACTTTCTTTTGTTGTGTTGTGGGGGGGAGGAGGAGGGATGATCAGTTGCTTTTACAGTTTACGTGAATAGTTCCGCTTTTGACGTATCAAAGTTGGAGTGTTGGGCAGAGAGGGATTGAAACGGTTGTTGTCTTGTCTACTTTTATTTTATCGTTAATATTTTATAAGTATGGACGAGTCCTTTTTTCCGAATCCATTGGCACGCAACAAACACCAAGAACAATGTTCCACGTAGATCCCCTTCGTCCACAAAAATTGCTCCCAACACCCAACCAAGAAGGGACGAGGAAGAAACCACCTGATTCTCAAGAGGAGATCATGAAGATGAGGAGATGAGGTGGTGGTGATGGACCATATAAATTTTTACTAAATATTCCACCCAATTGCATGACACTTGGCTTGGCCATCTCATCCACTCTCTTCGAGGATTATCTAATCCTAGTTATTCTGAATACGAGGCGTTGCGTGTGTGCAAGTGTGTGTGTTGCCCCTCCGGGGTGAGGTGAAACTAATGGACAGTTTATAATATTTAATGAACACTCTATCAAAACTCTTTCAGGGATGACGTGGAAACCCGTTCTTCCACAAATACCAATCTTCAAATCTCCGTTAAAATTAAATTTAACAGGGGAGACCCCAAAAACAGAGGACCCTTCCCCCATTGTTTTCATCAGTCCCATGCTAAGCAGCCCAAATGAGAATTTATGTCAGTCAACTATTTGGGAGGAAACTCCCCGTGTGAAGAGCTCCTCATCCCCTCCTCATTTCAATTCTCTCGAAAAATGAACAATGGAGTGTGGACAAATTAAATTTAATCCGAATGTGAATTTTCACTGACCTTTCAAGTCCGTCTCTGCATTCAAGAATGAGATGGGGATGGAAATCTTTTTCCCAGGAGCTCCACAAGGTCCATACTGGAGTGTCCAGGGTTTGTCAATGAAGACCGGGTGGTCGGCTGTCAAGGCAATGTCCGCTGAACTCGCTGTCTGATATGTGGCCGTCGTCACTTCCGTCTCTTGACCCGTACAATTGAGAGTGGCCCAGTTGGACGGGAGAAGGATGGAGACTTGACGGAAGTATGTCTGGCCGTTGGTCATCTTGAAGAGGAGGTCGGATGTTCGGCTGACCAAATCCTGTAATTCAAAAGAATAAATCGTGATAATTAATACAATGAGTGTAAATGGTGGGGGGATGTTACATTGACTGTCTTTTGAGTTTTGTACAGTTCATTGGAATCCTTCACCTTTGTCCACTTAACAGAATGCAAACAAAAGGATGGGAGAGAGTTGCCATTCATTGGGAGAAGTGAGTCATTGGGATGGATGGTACAGTTCAAAGGCTAATATGTCATTAGAACGTTTGTGACACAGACGGAGTGTCAGGGGAAATTGAGGCTTCTTCCATCTCCAATTGACTGTACTAATCCGACTGATAGAAACTAGTTGTGTGTGTGTGAGGGGGGATTCAAATGTATTATAAATACTAAATACAATGTGTATGGGGGGGGGGGGGGGGGG
>WJFB01001031.1:0-39244 GCA_009870185.1 Pygmarrhopalites habei
AGGTATTTGGTATCATTACGTTAAATCATTACTAGAAACAGTCATTGATGTATTGCCGGGATGGTTATTATAGTAAAATTCCTTCAATCAATGGTAAATAAATTTTTTAACACCGGCCAAGTCAAGAAACCGTATAAATGTGAAGGTAGTGCATCAAATTTTTGAAAAATCTTCAATAAAATTTATTTACTATAGCATAGCGTATTTTTGGCTTGCAACCAAAGTATACTATCTGTCGATTCTCCAAACTGAAAAATATCCGATCAACAATTTTCCTTAAATGCAAGATAACCTATCTGCATCTCAGCCTAAATGCAAGGTATTCTATCTGCAACGTAGAAAAAATTCTAGCTGCAGAATAACCTATCTACAGCCTCCATGTGTCTGCCATGTGATTTTCTCTATGATCAGTTTCAATGACAGTGTGGTGCAGATAGGTTATTTTGCATTTAGCAACTTTGTCGGCGGATATCGTCGCAATCACCTCCGACATCCACAAAACCAATGGAAAAATAATGGAGAATTTTGAAATTTGTCGATTTTTGACCGGTTTTCAACCCGGGCTGTAGGTCAGCCCTTCAACCGAATTTCATAGAACCAAAAGTGGTTCGATTTCCTTTTTCTTTGCCTACACCGTGATGTGATTAGCACGAAATAATTCGCAAAACTACGAAAGTTATTCCACTTGAAAGTATTCCAGTCCACTTTGGCCCACCCTGTATACATTACATTGCGGTTATTTTCTGTGTTGTGTGTGATGATGAACTTTTGTGTAATAATACGCAAAATGGGTGTATGTACTGTTGCGTTGTGGACAAGATGCCAAAAGTTTTCATTCATCGCCTCCTCCTCATCCTCATCCTTCTCTCTAAAAAACATGCAACAGGTGGTTTTCTCTCTCTCTGTTCTTCAGAGAGAAACAATGGCCCCGAAGGTCCAAAACTGAAAAACGTCAGAGAAGAGGAAAAGAAAAAATGCAGAGAACATGCATCTCCTCCTCCTCAACCCTGCAATTCATCAACCAAACCTTCCGTCAGTCAGTATACTGATTATGTACTTGTCCCTTTATACATGAGTTAAGCAGTATCCCAAGAGAGACGGAGAAAGGACGGGACTCTCTAATTTGTCAAAGTACAAATTTTTTTGTCACTTTCAGTACCAATTATACATATGCATGGATTCGTACCGTATTCACGCAATAAGAATCAGATTAATTTGAACTTTAAATCTTTCTCCTATCTTCAAAATAGTAGTATTGTTTAACCTGAGATATATTTACCAACTCTCAAATTCAATGAGATACAAATGTAGACAAATTAAATGTGATTCCATGCTGAATATTTTAATGGAGTAAATACGGTATGTGGAAACAATTTGTACATGTATGTACGCACATTTATATGTAATGTCCATATATGAATACTACTCTCGAGCCAAGAGTCCTGAGTTATTATGTAACACACTCTCACACACAAAACTAAAGATAGATTGACTCTCCTCATTTCCTTGACTTCCTTTGCTCCTGACAACTGACTAAAGGAGTGGGGGAAATGAGTAAATGGTTTGAAAGATTAAGGGGGAGACGAGAACGGTTGACTAAATTGTAATTAATGTAGCTTAACTAAGTGATACACCTAAGTACGTATACTTATTAGTACAGTACTGGGGGGATATTTCTAAGTGGAGGGAAATTGGGAATGAGGAGACGCGGGATGGAGGAAGGAAGGATACAAAAATTTTGGTGAAGGCTTAGGTGGTGTTTATTTGATTGTCTCAGACAGAATCACATGAAAAAGGTGTGATGGAGGAGGGGAAGCCTGATGAGCACATTGGAGGAGCCAAGGAAAATACATTTTCGAAATATAATTGTAATTAGGAGCGAGAGAGGGACAGAAACAAAACTAATGTGTGTGTGTGGTAGTTCATTAGGACAAATAGTGCGTAATGCACGGCACAATTTCATTTGTCTCCTTCATCCATCCATTCAATTCCACAAGAAATGAAGGGAGTCAGCCAACCCAGTCAATTCATTTTAGGAAATTTCCACCCACTCGCTCTGCAACTTTATGCAGAAAATTCTCTTTTTTTATTCATGATTTAACTCCCGAACGAACACACACACACAAGCAGAGCTATTAATTCTCTCTTACCCATTATTTCTTTATTATTCTTCAAGATTTGGGGGGAATGTATTTGTGTGGACATTTTGGGCAGTTCAATTTAGACTGTCTGTCTGTGTAGACTCACATACACAGACACACAGTTGATTTTTTGAGATGATAGCATAGTCTCATAAATTTTCCTTTCCACTCTCATGTCCTTTTGTCCAATGGAGTCAAAAACCAAATGAGAGTAATAAATTCATTTGTATTTTTTTTGAGGACAAACATTATTATTACAATACAATGTAATACATTACACAGACTGTATTTTGTGTTCATTTACCTTTAACCACAAAGTTTGAGAGAGAGGGAGGAGAGGAAAACAAAACAAATTTGCACTTGTTACCAATAATGGTCAAGATATTATCATCCAAGTTGCCAAAATTCAGGAAAAAAAAGTTTTCAGATTATTACTGATAAAATTACCCCTATACTTGAATTGATTGCGAGTTACGGCTCCCCATGAATGTCCAGCTCATATGTATTAATGTTGATGTACTCTCTCTCTCTCTCTTAGCAAACGGTTACTTACTGTCTTGAATAAGCTTTTTCTTTGCTCAATAAGTTGTACATATAAAGAATTTATTTTGCCTTGTGGATGCAAAAATATTTTGTCATTCTGCCAAATCGAGATGCAGTTTGCTTTGGGTCATCATCATCACACAAACGTATTTTGATGATGATGAGAAACTTGTGTTCATCTCATATTTCATCGAGTCTTCATCTTTTACTACCGACGTACGTTATTTGTTATGCAAAAATATTTTGCAAAACTCTAATCGTGGATGAACATCGTTCATTGATGGAAATTATATTTATGAACATTGACTCAGACACACATACTAAAAGACTCTGCAAGAGAGAGAAGATTGAAGGAAACGGTCAACAAAATGAGAATCATTTCATTGTAGAAAAGTTCAATGTGCGTGTGTGTGTGTGAAGGAAAAATTTTTTGGGCATCTTTTCCTACGTAATTTTTCCCTCTGAAATTGTTTATATGTGTTTGTTGTGGGAAAAACTATTTTAAAATTCAGACTTGCCAAGTGACAGTGACAGTTTGTTGTCCTGTCATCGACTTTGACACACAACAACAAATAATTTATGGGAGACTGTCAGATGGAATTCACAGATTGCAAAGTCCAGAATTGAGTTAAAGTGGAGTAAAAATTCAAATGTAATTCACCATCTGTGTGTGTGTAGGGAGAGGGGCATTTTGTGTGTATGCGTGTGTGGGGTTGAGAGAGAAACACATGACATAACATACAAAGTTTTTATTTCTTGTTTCCAATTTTTATGACCACTCCGTACTTGACTCTGATACAAAGTACAACAGTAGTGTAAGAGTAACTCAAGTGTAATGCAATGCAAATACTTGTTATCATATTTTTATACTTTTGTTTCGGCTTGAAATGGTGAAAAATTTTTTTTTTGATGACTTTATGCCCATATTTTATATCTTTGTCTTTTTTTGTCTTTACAGGTTGGTTCTCCTTGCTAACAAATGATGGAAAAGAATGTGCAATGATGTTGACTTCGATGGCGCAAGTGGCTGCCGCTCGGTAAATATGTTTTTTTAATAATAATTTTTTAAACTTTTTTCTCCCTTTATCTTCCATATGCCATCTTCATCATCCCCTTATGTAAAAGGGTAAGAAGATGTAATAACAATTTAAACTCACATTCTTGACCAAACTTTACTCATTTTGCATGTTTATTTTATTTTACAGAGTCCCTGCCTTCCTCACTAAATTTGACGTGCCAGTCTACAAACTGACCGATTCTAATGGTAAATTGTTGCATGAAATTTTTTTTAAATGTGTCCTGCATCCATATTATATTATGTCTTGAATTTATACACCCTATGACCCATTGGTAGGGTCACTTCAACTTGATGCATACAAACTGCAATAATCATATGTCAAAGCGTTGTGTGACTGTGTGTGTGTGTGTGTGTGACTATATGGAGGAGGTAACCATGAAATTTGACAAATTATGATTCCACTGCAATGCTACAATTAATTCTTATTCAGAGAATGGCAAGCCGGTCTTTTGAACACAGAACACGTACACACATCACAATATAATGTGGATGTTTGTGTGATTTAAGACTTCATTTAAGTAGTGCGACAAGGAGAGGAAGAGTGAGACACACAAGAAAAACGTGACGATTCTGGAACTGTCAACGTCATTGTGGAGAGAGAGAGAGGATTCAGTGTGTATTGTGTGTGAACAATGATGATTCATCATCTCACATAATATATGAAGCCTTGCCCTAATCCCGTATTTAATATTACAAACTTGTCAGAGAGTCGAAACGTGTCATTTTTTTCCCGTTTAACTCTACAAAGATGCAAAATATGGTTGCGTTGAGCTCTCAAACATTTTCTTCTTCTTTCATCTTTTCAAGTTCAACTGAAATAAGTACAAGTTTTTCTTTTTTTCTGAATTGGCACTAAAAGATGGCAAATTCCCTTTTTTTCACACAAACACATCCACCTTATTATTATAATTTGTAAATCTCTTGTCATTTTTAGTTCCACCCTCCTTTGTGCTCGTCCACTTTACAATATGCAATATTTACGTGTGTGTGTACTGAGGGGCCTGTAGAGTGTAGTCCTTATTCGTCTGTTATCGTACATACAGGCACAGTACGTTACATAATGTACAAGAATACATATGGAAGTATATGTGTTGCGTGTGTGTGTGTGTGCTAACAACAGATGAGTATTTTTTTCTCATGTCTTCAAAATACCTATTTGGCCACATAATATATGAGTAGTCGAACATTTTTCTGTATGCAAATTGGTTTCACATTCCACTAATTTCTTCAAGTTTCAAGTCAGTGAGACGAAGTCTCTCTCTCTTTCTCTAGCAGTGTAAAATCTGAATGGAATGGGATGAAAGGTGTGTGTGTGTTGTGTGGTGAGTCTGTTTTGATAATTCATGAGAGCCAAAACCTCCAGACACTTTATGTCTGTCTTATGCCAATTATTATGACAATGGTTAAGAGAAGAGGTTCACAACACAATAAAGGGGGAGAAAAATAGTGCCAGATATCATTATGTATCAAGTTGTATTTCATAAAACGTTCCTTTTCTCTCCCTCTCTCTCTTACAAACACACAACTCAATTCCAGATTGAGTTGTGTGTTTGTTCAAGTTTACTCTCTTACTTACCAAGTTATGAGGAATGTACACACATTTTTGAGCTGCTGGCACCACGACGGTCATCAACATTAAAATTGTGTGTGTGTGTGTGTGTGTGGTTGTAGGAAATGTTAATGTGGAATATTTTGTTGGTATGCATCAAGTTGAAGGATTACATATGAAATGAAAAATGTAATAATTGTGTGTATGTATTTATTTTGATTTAGAATTGAGTGGGAACAAGTCTGTGTATGTGAGGACAACAATGAAAGCTGGTTCAGTCCTTCGTCTACTTGGTGTTTGGGCGGACTTTAGTGGCGGAAGTAGAAATTTTAATTCCTTCAGTCATCAAAATTTTTCTAAAGGTGCAACACAATTCCTGGGCGGAAGTCTTGGCGGGTTCGGCGGTCGATTAGGTATTTAACCTTATTTCTCTTTTAAACTGACGACGGACACACTTTTCCATTTACCTATTATTTCCCACCTCCTCCTTCTTGTGTAATAATGATAATGATGGTATTTAAAATCCCGAGCTTTTTTTTCATTAACTATATTGTATATTAAACATTTTTTTATTACATCATATTATTTATTTTGTCTTTTGTAGTCGCACGAAGTCTTTCCCATGCTCCTCCTCCTCAACAGCAACCTCCTCAAGTTCAGTATGTTCAGTGCCTAAATCACGAAAATGAGGTAATTACATTACACTTCTTTTTATTATTATGATGATTATTTATTCTGATATGTTTAAATACTTTTGATAACTTGCGTACAAGCTTCAAGTTAATTCTAATGAAAAAAATGGATAGAGAAAAAAAACAATTTTTAGTATGTAATGAAGAGAACACCCCAACACTTCTCAGTTCACTTTCAGTTTGTCAGAGAGAGAAGTGTGTGTGTGTGTGTGGAGGATACATATTCCGTTAATATAGGCACATCCTGAATCCTGTAATTATTATTATATCATGACGGCAGGGCAAATTTAAAATTATAGTTCTTCACCTCATACTTAAGAAATATCCATGGGCCATCACAAAAGTTTTAAAAACTATAATAATTATATTACACTGTACACAACGAAGAAGTGTTCGCAAGGGGCACACACACATATGTACACTTACCGTAAATGCTCAATTAGAACCCGGGTGGGGCCGGTGAGGATCATACCCTATGTTTTAACATGTAAATAACATAGGGTATGCTCCTCACCGGCCCCACCCAGGTTCTAATTGAGCATTTACGGTAAATGTGTGTGTGTAGTGGAGGGAATTGAGATGACTGCAAAAGGTGTGAGTTGAGACATTAATCAAAAAATCGTACAACAATGTTCCTTTTTAATTAGTTTAAAATCACATAGTATTGTACACTTTACACTAACGATTTCTTCAATTCTCTCTCTCTCTCTCGGCCGTCCAGCAGTTTGACATAATTGGGAAAGGAAAATTGTTTTTTTTCTAGTGTCATAATGTGTGCAGAGAAGTACCCCATTAATTTGTGTGTGTGTGTAGAGAGAGAGGAGAGAGGGGCATCTTTGATTATAATGTGATCACGGAGATGAATAATATTCATTATCTTTGTAATGCACAAGTATTATCCAATGACTATGAGAGTTACATAACAATTTGATAATTTTTGAAACTATTAAAATTATAATAACATGCTACCTTCTGTAACTTTACTTGAGCGGCTTTTTTACATAAAAAAAATAATCTGCAATTTCTTTGTCTGCTGGCTAAAAAAACATTTAATAGGAGGTACATCAAAGAAAAAATTGATTGATTTTCCATATGAACCAGTCTAAACTCACACCCTTATACTTCCTGTACATGCACACACTTATGTATTTTGATATCTCATTTCGACAGTCCTAATATACGGCTACTGTCACACAAAAAAAAATTTTCCTCACAATATGGAATCGTAAGGTTATATTTTTACCAAAAAAATATGTGGGACTCAAAAATTGGGTAAAACACAAAAATGGGGAACAAAATGTATGGATAATGTCATTATACAATGGTCTGACACAGAGATAAGAACTTGGTAGTAGACACCACACACACATACACATGAGCAACTGTTTTTTCCCTTCCTTACATAATCCACACAATTCCCCTCCCTGTGTTTTAAATTGTTTCATTTGATTACACCACTACTTGAGGATGAATAAAAAAACAGTGGAAGAGATACGAGTTGTTGAAAAAACACAGGCTTTCAGTCTGAGAGAGAGAAAAAAAAGTTTTTGAGCAAAAAAATTCAGTATTGAGGTATATAGGAATTTGGGGATATCAGACTCACAAAGATACACACAGGTATTTTACAGTTAACCAGGTATTACACAATGTTACTGTCCTCTCTGAGGAGTCTTTAAAGGGTGACCACTTCCTGATCATCAGACTTTTTTTCTATCTCCCTCTCTCATTTAATCTCGCCTTTA
Organism: Pygmarrhopalites habei; assembly: GCA_009870185.1. Classification (NCBI taxonomy): domain Eukaryota; kingdom Metazoa; phylum Arthropoda; class Collembola; order Symphypleona; family Arrhopalitidae; genus Pygmarrhopalites; species Pygmarrhopalites habei. The sequence goes on from WJFB01001031.1 coordinate 7,746, forward strand.
GAAATGTTTTGTCTTTCCTTTTTTTTAAAAAAAGTGTCTTCGCCTCATCATCACAAATTATTTTTTAAATGATCACATTCCAAGTAGCAATGTCTTTTGGTTTTTAGTTGACTTTGATGAGAATTAAAAAACACCACTTTTTAATGATCATTTTGCATGTTTACTCTCTCTCCCTCTCCCATGTGTAATGCCCTTGGGTCCTCACATTTGGTAAATGTCTTCCACATCCTTTGAGCTGGGACACACACACAGATAAGTACAGGTGTACTCAAAATGTGTGTATTTATTAAGTGCCGCTAGGATTTTTAGGGAATCGGTAACGGTTCATGAAACGACAAAATGATTGACCTAGGAATGTCATGTGAAGGATATTGTGTGTGTGTTCTGTGAACTGAACTGGAACGGAACAGAAGAGATTTGACCATTTTTAATGAACATCATTAATAACATAATAATAATTATTATTGAAGAGTACAGAACATGGTCATATACCGGGTTCTGACATGATCAAATCTTTTGCGGATTTTTTTGTAGTACAATTTTTTGGGTAATATATTATACAATGGATGAAAGTATCCCCTTGTTCCTTTTCACTGACATGGAATTTTGTTGTTGTTGTGATTTGAACATGACATGATATTTACTGTGTGTATGGAATGGAACCATGGTTTCCACGTATTAGGACGACCTGAGGTGATGCTGATCATTAGTAGCCAACAAGTGATTTGTCACTATTGTCGAATAGGAAGATCATCGAACTGAGACAAAAAAATTTTTGTGTGTATTGTATTGTTGTCTGTACCTTGACCAATAAACTGTTGGCTAGCCACACACCACCTAATTTACTTACAGTGTGTGTACAGGGGAGGACTGAGTTGAGGGAAACGAGTTGGTCGCTTTGACATAAAAAAAAGTGAGGAGAGTACAACAATACAATTAGAATACAATACAATACAATTGTACAACAATGTGTGTTTTAGCCTTGGTAGCCTAGAAACTTTGATATTTTGTAAATATTGTGATCAAATCCAAGTTTTTCTTGGAATCTCTATCTCTCTCTTCGTTGTCAGTTTCGTGTCAATTATGATGAGATGAGAAGAGTCTGAAGAGGAATCTTCAGACAAAAAAATCCGTCATTGGTTTTTGTATGGTTAAGATTACACACACAGAGATGCAAACACAATAAATTATTAACCACACAGACAATTTTGGTAGGCGATAAGTCTCATTCACGCACACACACAGTACACTTGACATGATTGGGATAGGTTGGGATATGTTTCGTCAAATTAGTTGAATTTGTGCATAACATGATTATATAATTTTTTGTATTTCATCCTATTACGTAAATAAAGTAGTTTGGTGGGTCAATGACAAAAAAACCCGGGTGTTCCCTTACGTTCTTGTTAAAATGGTTGAAATTACATTGTCAAAAATAATTTGACAAATACTTGGCCCTTGTACGCAATATCAAAGATTAAGACTTCAATGAGTAAAAAAATGTTATTTAAAATATTTTGCATTTTTTGTTGCAGCCAATTTTTATTCCATTTTGGGCAACAGGAGTTTTCTATCCGATTGCTCCCAGAGGAGGAAGGAATCCTCAGCATATTTATCCATTGAACGCCATAGCCAGGTAAATATATTTATGACACACAGAGTCCCATTTTCAAAATTAAAATGATAACTAATTATGTTTGTTTTGACTTGATGTAGGTCATGTCCAGGAAAAGGTCCTCTAAGGGCAAAAATGGTTTTTGGAAATCTTCCCAATAATCTTCCCGAATTTAATGGTTTGTCCATTGTACATTGATTGGATGTGTTCATTTTGTATATATGGAATATATTTCAATTGTGATTTTTGTTGACTGTAGGTGCTTTACAAATCGACAATGTTGACACGGAGGACGTGATCCTAGGTTCGTTTTATTTTTTTATGTAGTTATCGTAGTTAGATTTTTACATCAATTCGAATGTATAAAACGATGATATAAATTATGTACCGTAAAATTGTTCATTGTAAACAATACGTAACATCAACAAATTATACATATAAATATAAATTCAAGGTTAGTACATTTTGTATAACAACTGATTGAAAAAAGAATTAATTAGACAATATTCAGCTTGAACTCACAGCCCGTGTCATCAAGAAAGATAATACTTTCGTCAAGCAACGATTCTATTATAAAATCTTCCATTGGCTCTTGTAAAAATTGAGCACTCACACGACGACTTTCTTCAATATATTGAATAATTTTCGTGACATTAGTACCAGACTTGAAGAATGGTTTATTCAAGGCCTCAGTTACTAGTACATGGATATTATCACGAGACAAGACATTCCATTTGTCCCTTTGGTCTTCCCCTTCCTTACTAAAGTCAACCAATGTTTCCTTTAGATGAGCCCTTGCTCCTAAAACAGGACAGTATAAAAATTTAACAGAGTTTTATTGGAACATGACAAAATATTGTGCAAATTAGAATAAAAAATTGTTAATTACCTTTGTCCAGTTTATCCAAATCATCGAGATGATCTCTACTCTTGGTAGCATAAATTTCGTATCTCACGCAGGGTTTGACCTCGTCTGCTGTCATGTGACCCACAGAGTATACTCCAGAATCCTGAAGAGTTTCAATGTCCAGGTGAAAACCAATTGCCATCATCTTTCTTAGACTGCCACAACCAAACTTAACACGTTTATTTGTTGCGTTTTTCTTTTTAGCCTGAAAGTAAATATATATTTGAAATATACTCAAAGCAGGAGATAAATCTTTCATGTTTTAATATATACATACACATTAACTATTTTCTACCTGAGTAATAAGTTGTCCAACAACCGTGCGTGCTGCATGGTGACCACTGACTAGATGAAACCCAGAAGCATAAAGATGAGGTAGGGGTTCCTTAGTCTCACTATTTTCTTTGAATTTACATACCCAGTGTGTGTACACATCTGTGTTAGAATATTTACAAACGTTATTTGTTGCTCATCATGTTTCCTTTTATGAGTATTATTAAATTATTATACATATAATTCAAATAATAGTTTCAAACTTACTATCATCATGAGCCTCTTCATTATAATCAATAGCCTTAATTACTCTATTTTCAGAATACAAAACTGTCTTTACAATTAATGGAATTTTTGTTCTTTCTGCAAAGTAAATAAAAATATTTTACTTAGGTAACGATTTAACACATACTGCACACAGGAAACATAGTGATAAAAAGTGCAGTAAACAAGACCCACCTGTATGGCACCTTTTAATGTGTTTATGGAGGCCGTCAGAAGTTGAACTAATATACGGACATACTTTACAAGGGTGTTGACGATTGAAGTGCAGATTTTGTATGTGTTCTACACACCAACGTTTAGTCGTGAACTTTTTCTCACAATGACAGTAACAACCGTCATTCTCCATCCTTATGTCCTTGACCATTTGCTGATATTCAGGATTATCCGGGTCAAAGGGTTGTCCTACTGTTGTATGTTTCGCTTTTGTCCCCATACCATTGTATGTTTTTTTCTCCTCCGGAGTCTTCAACCTACTCTTCTTTTGGTTCTTCTTCAATTCCTCCAACTCATTCTCCAGATTCTGGATTCTTTGCTTTTGAGCAAGATTTTCATTCTTCAATCGTTCATTCTTCTCTAATAGCTCAGCATTCAAGTTTAATAATTCTTGAATAATATCAGGTGGTGATGGAGGGGTTGACTTTACGCCTGAATCATCATCCTGTACAAAGAAAAAAACAAATTCTCGAATCAGTCAATTGTGTATACAAAATTAATTAATAAAACATTTAGATTCTTAAAGTGTGTGTGTAATATGTACCGTTGTACTAGAATACGCATCATCCTCGTCCTCGTCACTACTACTTAAAGTAAATCTGGTTCTCTTAATTAACACACGCTCAGCTGATAGAGAGAGAGAGATAAAAAACATTGTACATAAATAGGGACATATTGTAATTTAGTTTTGTTGAAATAGTGTATTAAAAACAACACTCACGTTCTGACTCAGAGTCACGCAAATTGTCGTGACTGGATGTCATCTTCCTTTTCGGAATTACAGGAGAATTATTGTTATCCTCATCATCTGAGGTTGAGTAATCGGCTATCTCCATACCTTAGAAAATAAAATCGTAATATTGCATCATCTTTTCTTTTGCAAAAAAACGTCAAAATGACAAGGACAACCAAAATTGATACTTACCTCTTGATCTAGAGTTCACTCTGACTAAGTTGATCAGTTGTCACTCCTAACTAGACTTTGTAACTACATTAATTATGAAGTTAAACTTTAACGAACCGGAACGGCAAATTCGTGTCCAACGAATTTTCAAATGGAATGTGAATCGCAGTCTTTTTGAAAGAACCATTGAAAACTTATCAATTCTGTTTTTTCGCTTTTTCTCCTAGCCTGTACCCTCCTGAAAGACAAGCCAAGTTTGTTTGAGATTGACATAGAGAGTGAACTCCTTCTCTCACAAATGACGAGTGAGGATTTATTCATCAAATCCACCGGCTACCAGTCTGCCCTCACCTTTTGCCGAAGTGAGAGTGAGAATTGGAAACGACAAATCCGGGAATGTGGTGGTGGGAGTAAGACTGGAGGAGGAACAGTCTCCTCCTGTGCTTCCTCATATCTCCTCAAAAAGAGTTTGAGGATCCGTTCATCTCCTCCACCTCCATCCAAATTGTCCCTCCTATTCCGTCCATCCAGTGCAATTCCTAGAAGATCCAAGTCATTCAATGTGGAAGTTCAAAGTGTGTCACTATGCCTGAACCAGGATGAGGAGGATGAGGACAAGAAACTGTCCACTCTCTTCAACTTTATGAACGGGAAAGGGAATCATGGGAGGAGGAAGGAGAAACAACTTGCTCAAAATCACATCCATCATCATCCATCTGTCCCTGATGTCCTGTCCAACTACAAACATCATCACAATAGTTGTAGTAGTAGTAGTAGTAGTAGTAGCAATAAAAATAGTAATAATAATAATTTCCATCATCGTCCTCATCCCAGCAACAATAGCAATAATAATCACAATAATAACAACAACAACAACAAGAGTTCCACAGATTTGTACGGTCGAGTTTTGGATGATGTCACGGAGGAAGAAAATATTTACTCGGAAATTTCGGATGCCCTCACAATGAAACTTAGTTTGAATCCAAAGTCTGCAATATGGAGATTGGATGATGACATGTTGTGTATCAAGAGAAATTATCATGGTGAAAATATACGTACGTTTTTCTTAATTAATCGTTGGTTATTTCCCAATTTTTTTAAATTTTGGGTGGAAATTCTGGCTGGTTCATTAAATTTCCTCCGATAGCTATTAAAAATCACTGCAAAATCAATAAAAAATGCAGAGTTCAGCAGAGATTCCATCCACGTTGTGAATAGTAAAAAAAGTTGATTATTTATTTTATGTACTGATTTTTCATTTCAGATCGTCTTCCAAGACAGAGTGCTTCGAACATGTCCAGTCTACTGAAGGGTGGGAGTGACGGAGCTTTTTCTGGAACTTTGTCCGGGACTTTTTCATCCTCTAATCCTTCCAACCGTGAAGAAGACATATACGACTCTGTATTCTAATTATAATTACAGTGGTGTACAAATTTAATCATTTACGACAGTGTACATGTGTATATAGGATGTTAAGTTCAAAAAATTAAAATTTTCTAATAATAATACCAATTAAACGGCATAGTTAAATATTTTGATGTATGCATGTTTTTGTATGTTAATGTACGCTGTATACTTGTGTTTTACAACGCGTCCTTTTTTTATATATTGAATCCAAGCCTCCCTCGATTTTCTCTTGTATTGAAAAAAAGCGAAAAATATGTGCGTTAGTATGTAATAAGTAAATTGTGCTATTTTCTTTTTTCTTTATTCTAATGATAATGAATGTGATTTGATGGAAATGACGAAGACACTTCTGCTTGCAGAAATTTTTAAAAAAATATATATTATATTACATTGTCATTTACACATTACAAGCTATATAGAAATATTTTTTATGACTTACTCTGTGGGGTTTGTTGTGTGTGTCTAATTATTATAATTCTGCCATAAATATTTTTCAGTGAAGTGAAAAACATATCTTTCAACACGAAATAATGTCTATTGTGCTATTTGTCCTAGTTAAGTATAATTTGCTGACGAATTTTCTACAAAGTCCATTTTCGCAATGTTACATGAATGTAAAAACTTACATACGACAACAAGAGTATTTTGCAAATTCTCCCACAAAATTAAGGATATAGGGTTACTTTTACTACATTTTTTGTTACCAGCATATGCTTTCTATTGCTGCTAATATACACACACAACATTATATGGTTACACACACAAACAGTCATCCTTAGATACTAAATTAGTTTAGATACATACAAATGTAAAATAATACAAAAAATGAATACGATTTATCAAGTGCTTTGTAAAAATATCGAATATACTTATACTAAATAAAATATCAAATTTATATCACATCCATCAGAGTGTTTCTTTCTCAGAAAACCATACACAATACAAAGAAGATGAAAGCTCCAGGTAATGCTTTCATTAACATTCAACGTTTTTCAATAATATTGTACAATAATGCGTGAACAAAGAGCTCGCGACTTTCAAAAAAGGACAGGGCACCCGGCTTGTAGAAAATGCACCGTCGAAATGCAAATTTTTCAACGAAGTTTTGTTTTGGGGTTTATTTTGAACACTTTTCTTCATGGCATTAAAAAATTTCAGCAGTTGGGTCACCCGCTACGGGTCAAAATGTGACCCCTGTGTGGGTATAGGGCTAAAATTTTCTATAAAAAATTTAGAAACTTTCCAAAAAGTTGCATCTTGCCCTTCCCATCAAAATTTGTATTATGGTCATAGTAAAAACTTTTCTTCTCTGACCTCAATGGACATGACGACCTGGGGTCAATATGTGACGATAGTGACATGCTTCAGTCACACAGGAGTAGCACAGCTATTTATGAATCAATTTTCATAATTCCTTCAATTTGACACTCCCAAAGAGTGTCTTCATCAATTATAATGTTGGACATCATAAATAAATGTAATTATGACCCTGTATTTGAGGTTCAGAGTTGAAGTTAACTTTGTGTGTGTGGAGAGAGAAAGTCCTTACAGAAAAATGCAATGGTACGGACTCGGGACTTTATTTAATTTTTTTGGAACATGGTCAACAGGCTTTAGGAGAGTGCGAGGGAGAATATACAGATTCAATATACAGATCTGTATAGCTATCTCAACTGCAAGTTGTGTTGCACTGGTGTGAGAGCTAGTTATGTGATTTTTATTATTATTTTTTACCTTCGTTTTGCGTACTTGAATTTTAAAAATGAGTTCAAAATCAGAATCTACGATTTTTTTACCCTAGTTAGTCTAAGACTGTGACGAAAAACCGAAGACAAACGAAGGTGACTTGACCATTGGTCAAATGTAAAGTAACCTCAGACTACTAACGGTGACCTCCATTTCTGCCAACTCGAACATTTAAGAGGTGTTCTTATGCGATTTTGTATTAGTGACAGTCGCCAGAAAATTTCAATGGTGCAGATTTCATGTTTTCAGTGCAATTTGTAATATTTTAAAAATATTATCTGTAGTGCACAAAACCAATTACCCCATAAAATATAACCCCGTAGAAATCATATGAAGAACAAAGTGCTAGCAAAGTTACAATAGCTCCAAAGCTGAAATATGGAATCAAAATAAAGTACTAGGGTCAAGAATTAAGTTCTAAGGGCAGTATAGTTTGGCTAAGAAAAAGGCAAAGGATAATTGTGTTTTTACATGGGAATGTTCATGCAAGTTAAATAGTCAGTGACGAGAAACAGTGATTCAAAGGCTTAGTCGAGGAATGGGCGAGAGGGACCAAGTGCCTCCTCTGAGCGACACACACAGACTTTGTGTTCGTTGGTGCAGGGATCAACAGATGTGTCTCTCAGAGTCGACGAATTTCTCAGGGCTATCTCCGATGAAAATTTTTGATTTTTAATTCTCTTTCATATCTTTCAATTTTGTGGAGGGCCCCGTGACCTGTCCAGTATGTGAACAGTGTCCGAATTTCGTAGAAACCCTCATAAATCCTTACATTTGCTACCTTTGTCAGTTTTAGGTTGTCTTGTTCATTTTTTTGTGTGGTACCTCATCGTGAATCATCATCTTTCGGGTTTGTGCAAATAAAAAAAAGTTTAACAAAGAACTCTTCAGATAATGGACCAGTAGCAGTAAAGTGACTTTAAATGTGACTAATTGTTGGACCCACACCTCTTCGTCACCCAAGTTTGTCTCTATTTATTGTCAGGAAAAGAGTGTGTACGGATTGACAGGATTTCCAGTGGGCAATGACGATTGACAGTGGTCGTGTATCATTAAAAATCAATCTATAAATATCTGTCATTAATTGAGAAGAAAGAAATAACATCTAGAAACCATGGCCACTGAATCGAATGTAGATATTAGTCAACTTCCTCTTCCTCCGGATGTCAAGGAGAAGTTAGCAGCCGAGTTGGCAGAGCTTGATCTTGAGTTGTCTGAAGGTAATATTTTTTCATGTCTTTCTTTGCTTCAAAAAATGAGACACGCGGAAATACATCATCATATTCTTCATATCAAAAACTTGGTTAAGGTAATGGACATTTTGTAATTCACACCGACATTATTATGATTCATCTTTGTGTAGTTTTTAAGTACAAATTTTAATATTTTTTTACAGTCTTTTCCATGTTATACTGTTTCAAGTATTAACTCTGTTTTTATCATGTATGTGTGGTTGTTATATCTAATATCTAATCAGGTAGAAAACATACAAATCTCTACACTTTTAAACTGCACTTCCAGAGATAAAAAAGCGGACTCTTGTTTTAACTCTTCTCGTGATCGTTGACCTCAGTATCAGAACAAAAAAACTGTTGGATATAAAACATTTTGGTTTACCAAAATAAAAATATGATTTTCCGTCTCCTAATGTATATATGATTCAATTCAACAACACAACAACGTGGTACAACAACACTCGTATGTATCTGTCCAAAATATTTTTTCTCAAAGAAAGTCATAAATGTATTTGTGTGTTTTTTTCTGTTTCGTTGAATGAGAGTTCTTCCGAGTTGTTCAGGAAAAGATATTTTCCAGCGTCCACCGTTGCATCGTCAACTCGTATCCGCGAGTCGACCTTTTTCTACTTTTCCCTACTTTAAAAAGATAAATGTGAGTGTGTGTGTGTTTGAAGGGGATCCATCTAAATTTAAATTTCAAAAAAAGTTCACTCGTTGTCAGTTGTATTATGATTATTCTTCGTTCCAAAAACTTGTCAGACAAAAAAAGTTGTTGATGAAAATCTTGTATATTTGCATGGAATTACTCTTGAATAAGATGATGATGGACCTATTAGTCATCCACATTGTGTATGTGTGGATTTCTTGGTATGTATAAATTCACTCTCGGTCAGTCTTCTTCTTAGTTCTTTCTATTGAAGAAGAGGGAAAAAAATTTGCAACTCTACAAAATGATGGTGGTAGTAGTAGTGGTTGTTGGAGATTGACTGTGGTATTGTTACGAATGTTTTTTTAATATGGGGATGGACAATGTTGTGCAAAAGTAGAAAAGTTTTGAATGATGGGGCCTAAGGCTTCTGGGCTTGATCAAAAACCCTTATATTCCTTCCGAATAAGCCATTCGTTGAACTTTATAAGTTGAATGTTATTTGGACTCAAGGCATCATCTCCATCGCACATCGTTCCGAGCAACCACAAAGTAAACCATTCGCTATTTCACGGTGACTACTATTATCATCATGTATGGGCTTGTCAGCTTGTTTCTTCTTTTTTGTGCCCCTCTTCACTGTATGAAAGTATAGGTATTGTAGGAAGTAGTATGGAATGAAGAGAACGAGATGCGTTGTAAATGCGTTCTTATTGTAAAAAAAAATTCACTGGTAGGCTAATACTCACTCAGTCATCATTTATCATTTTCTATTCATTCTCTATAATATATCGACTACTGACTACTGTTATTGAGCTGCTTGTAAAGAATTTCGATTTTATTGTTGTGAGCACGTTTTACTTGTTCGAGCGGGTTTAGATTTCCTGTCATGCTCAGCCATACACAGAGAGTAGGAGGGAGAGCTGTTCCGTGATAGAGATGGAAATTCATTTTAAAATGCACTACGTTTAGTTTAATTTTCAAGCTCATCATCATCTGACTGATGATGAGAAGTGAGTAATAGAAGGAGGACAACATTGAGATTATCTCAAGTCATGTAATACATGTATTTAGTCCTCCTCCTCTTCATCCATCGTATGTACAGTACAGTATGTGTGTGTGTGTAGTTTGACCGTGTGTACAACCTTGTGTATGTGTGTACACTTTGGTGTACTCCTGAAGAATGAACTTACGGTATTTTTCGGTTTTTTGCCCCCACCATCATACACTTGAGCTTACTTAGTTTTACTTAGTAGGAGGTTCTAACTATTCGATATTACACTTAGTCGAGTAATAAAATTTTTGTAATAGTGTTTCACTCTTCTGTGTGTACGTTGTGTGTTTGTATGTGTTGTAGTATCATAATACAGAGATTTTCCCCTCCGACTTGTTTAGGCATAGCTTCTTCCTCCGTCCTTCGTGGACTCACAAAATACAAAAGTACAGTAAGCATAGTAATAAAAGATGCACTTTTCATATTTCAGCTAACGTATCGTACTAGTGTTTAGTATATAGAAGAGTAAGTATATTAAATGTGTTACTCATTTCTCTGAAGGAGTTCTACATAGTGGGATGAACTTCCGTCATTTGCTCCCCTCTCTCTACACCTACTGTTACAAGACAGAAACAAGACAATGTAAATAGGATGGCAGTAAGCAGTGATGATGATCATGAGTATCAACTTCATAATTGTGATACATGCGTGTAGAGTTGTGTGTGTACCATGTGTACATGTTGTTGTACATATCGTGAATTCCCTCGTCAGTGTATTTTATATCATCTTGCTTTCAAGAACGCGGGGGAGACATAAAAAGTGGATAGTAAAAAAGGCGTCATGAACCTTCTTGCAACTCCTGCCTGTCTGTTTCATATATTATTATATAACAACCCTGGTAGGATCATCCTACCTACTATTACATCCACACACACACACACAATACGTACATATAGTTAACGAGCTAATGTTGTTTCGTTCCTCTTTACACCTTCTTCTTCTTGGTACAATACTCAGATGAGAATGTGTGTGTAGGGTGTACATAGTAAGAAAAAGAAGAGGGTCTACTAATGAAATGAGAGACATAGAACTAATGACGCTATTCAACGAGACAATTGTAATTGCTTCAACATTAATTCGTGCATAATATCAAGTGATTTAGAAATACTTCAAAGACCTACATCGTATCCTACGTACATTTTGCCGTCTGCTGTTTCCAACAGCCATCCATCAAGAGCCAAGATAGGAACACAGAATGAGAGAGAGCAAACTGTGTGTGTGTGTAGTGCAATACTTGCATCCAGCACACACCACCATGTCTGCCATTTCTCATCTGTCTCAAGTATTCTCTATTCTCTTCTGGCCCTATCTCTTTTCTCTATGTATTGTAGGGCGTTGTAGTCTCTCAAGCACTTATTTATATGTATCATCATCATCACAGGACTGTATTAGTGTTGTGTGTGTTTGTTGTGTTTGTAGCTACAGCATCAAGTTGTGTTGGAGGAAGATATGTAATACAATAATATATATATGGTATGTTTCAAATCAGGCAGTCAGAAGACCAAATAAAGGTCATCTGTTTCTTCCTCTCATCTCCTTAAACTCTATACGGTCCATTTTAATATGAAACAGTTGATATCACATATAATAAACATATTACAAGTGAGCATAATGTATTTTCATTATTATTGACTACACAGGAAAATTGATTTTCTGTCACCGGCCTCACCGGCAATCATCTGATCAAAAAAAGTTTTTTTTTTACCGCTTGCCGAATTATGACATGGGCGGATACCAATGATGAACCCTATTTTTTAACTGGGTATATATAATATACTATACACTACGCTTCAAAAAATATAATTACTTTTCCATGGAAAAAAATGTCTAATGTGTCTTGTACAAAAACAAAACAAAATTGTACTCTCCGTTCTTTGTCAATTTGTCTTGAACCTTTACATATGGCATGTGAGTCGGATTGTTGCAGCACAGCAGTGTCATGTACTCATGGATATAATGTGTGTATCCAAAATCCAAACTAGTTTTAGCAATTAGTACACACCACGATATCTCAGCAGAGACAGCAGCAAGAGAGGGAGAGAAGAGATAAAGAAATTTGATAAAAAAACAATTGCGGTACTCAATTTGGCGACTTGAGAGTCGGGGTCTTGTCGGTAAGACCATAAAATGATTAATGTGAACTATAGCTGTAAGTTTATGAGGGACTCCTTCATGTACAGGGTGATGAAATGCCATAGTTTTGCAATACAAAATATTATATCCCAAGCTAGCTACAATAACAATATACAAGAGAACAGAACAACAAATATATGTTAAGTTTAAAGATAAAGAATCATAAAAGTATGTGAAGGTACTACACCTTGATTTTTTTATAAATGTATGAGAGGAGAGATGAAACTCGGTTATTGTATTTTGATTGTGAATTGTATACCCATCATCAAGATTGAAGATGTTGAGAGAGAGAGAGAGAGATCAAAGGGAGAAATTATAGCAAAAAGAAAATTCAGGGTCAAAGAGCACTTAATATTTCCTCAATCTATATGATTCTGATGTGTCTTCAAAGTAGTCATGAGAGCCTAAATGAATCAAATTTAATTAGGTTCATAAATCTGTATGGTGGCTTTCCTTATTAGTTGAATCGGAACGAATGATTGAATGAAGGATTTCTTCAAGAGTGAGCTATCATCAATTTTTCAAAAGTCAGTTCCTGTTTGTTCATACAACTCAAAATATCATAATATGAAGAAAAGAAGGTGAGGGAGCGAGAGAGATGTTCAAAAGAGACAGGATTTCTTATTAAAATTCATTGTTTACATTGTTTCATGCATATTATTGAAAAAATATAGAGAGGATGAGTTACATTATGGGATGGATGGACTAGGTAAGTGTTTCTTTCCTCTCTCTCTCTCACACAAACACACGCAGGGAATAGTGACAGTTTGAGATAATTTATGAGTCTCATTGCTGGGAAAAAATTATTTTGTTTTAGTCTGATTAACTCTTTTGTTGCACAAATTGGTAGTGGTTATTTAGAAAATTATAGTGGATTAGGTTGAAGGGAGAGAGGGTAGGGAATGTAAAGATGGTAAAAAGGTAATAGTTTGGGCTCAGTTGGAAAAATAATGAGTTGGATCGTAGGAGTTGGATTTGCTATTAAAAATAAGGTGTATATTGGATTGTGTATGACTATGTAATATGACTGTGTTAAGGTCTCTTCTCTTTATAATATTGTTGTTATTGTTGATATTGTTGTTGTTGGAGGACGATTCCTCTATTCATATTTGAACATTGACAAACACACAGACAGCCTATTACAGAACATAAATTGGCTACAAATGAAGCATGGATGATCCTCTCTTATTGGTATTGGTCATGTCAAAAATGTATGCAAAAAGTGATATGGATTATGGATTGGAAGGAACTACATCATTCACAATCAACTGTTGTTACTTGTTACATAGTTGGTGCGTTCCATTCTTATTTTCATTTGTGCAATGTACTAGAGATGAGAGAGAGAATGTAAAGTACTTTGATCATGTTAGAAGATGATGAGAGACATAGTTGGAGATACACAGATGAGAAGGAGAGAGAAGAAAAAAGGGGTGAAGGTACTGAGTACGTAGCATCACGTAGTGTAGTAGTGTAGCTGTAGAGGAGAGAGAGAAGAAGGTGTTTGTTGGGGGGAGTTTTTTCAGGAGATGATACAGTGAGTGGTCCGTTCTGAATCTCCTTTATTGCAGTTATTCAGTTGCCTGCGAACAAGTCTTTTGCTGTCTCTTTATCGTTTGACTATGTAGTAAGCAGTGTCATGTCAATATAATTGTGTGTCTGTGTACAGTGTACAGTATAAGAGATTAGGGTAAAAAAATTATCGTTTTGTACCATGAAGAAAAACATAGTGTTGTGTTCATTCAGTGTTTGTTTTTTTCCCTTGTACTTTTTTTACCTCACAACAACTAACGCCAGGAGTAATAGAGGGGGAAATGTTGGAGGGTTGTCGTCGTCGTTGAATTCAATTTAAGCTCAGATTAAACATGGATAGATATTTTGATACGGACGTGCGTTGGGATGTGTACATACAACAAATAAAATTATATGTATAAAAAAGTGGAAGAAGACAACAACACATGAAGAATACAAACACACACAATAAGTTTCATATACGAGAAACAATTTTGTTTCCACGCTATCACCTTCTCTTCTTTTTCTTTCTGGCTCCTCTCTGCATCAGTGATGTACTGGTGTAATGTAATGTGTGTGTGTTTATAAAAAGTGAGTGTGAAAAATTTTGTGTATATGATATTATTGTGGCTTGTCAATGAGGAGGAAGGAGTAACTGCTCTGCATACACACCACCATGATGATGATTGTGTACATCAACTTTAGTTACTGAGTGTACACAGGAGTCACATACACACACACATTGAGTGAGTGAAGAGTTTGAATGTACAAATCAACCGAGACAGTTTATGTTTTTTCAGGAGCATTTTCTCCACACAGTACACTACAAAGTTGTATATAACTAATACTAATACTCTTTCTGCTACTTCTGTTGTGTGTATGTGTTGGTTTCAAGCTCCAGATAATATTATTATATTGTGTGTGTAAGTGTGAGTGAGAGATGAGTGAGGGAAAAGGAAAGGAAGAGAGGGGACATGTTGCGGCATTCAACTCTTACCATTAACTTATTTTTTGAGAGAGTGTCACGGCATATAATGCAATATCTACTTGCTCGGTCGTCATCAGCAACATGATGATCGTCAGGTTTAATACTGAAAAATAGTGAGGGGAGAGGAGTTTTCCACTACTTTCCTGTATCCGCAGCACGTTCAACAGATTTCTGTGTCTGTGTAATCCTTGATTCGCTCAACCAGTCCTACCTACGGTATCCACATCCATTACAATAGTGTGTGTGTACTGTGTATGTATTAAGTATGGATGTGTGGTACAGAGTACATACGCATTTTTTGAGGTTGAGGTGAAGAGGCCGGAAGTTTGAAAGATATTGTCAAGAATTGTGGGCTGGTTCCTTGTCTCTCTCTTTCTCTCTCTCTACTGTGCTCTGTACATTGTATACTTTAGTGTGGGTTCGTACAGTGTCCTGTAAAGTATTCGTGGAGTTGATGGGTTATGGACGAGAGCATCCTAAGTGGTTCCAGTTTTGACACTTGTGTTAACACTTTTTTTCCAGTGCCGACGACTATACACAGTAAAATGTGATTACAATGTTGTACATATAAATTTGACGGTTTCTCCCTCTCTTAAAGAGAAGAGAGTGTGTGTGTCTTTTCCTTTTACAATATTAAGCCATGAGGCTTCTGTGTGTGTCGCGCCGTCCGTTTGTGATGAAGTTTTTCTTTGAGGATAGTGATGAGGCGACAATGGGAAGTACTAATATCCTGAATGGAAATATTGTGTTTGAAAAATTATTTTGGCGAAATATAAATATCTAATCTATCGTCGGCGTCGGTTGTCTTATGTGTGTGCCTTTGCGTGTGAAACAGTGTGGTGTATAAAAATAAATATTTATTGTGTCAATCGTCCCATACCACACACGCTATGACATACACATCGTCTTCATCAACATCCAAGCCAATCCTATTGGTTTCCTTTCAACACTTTCGCTCTTAAGTAATAATAAAATATATTATTTATTTATTTATTTGACCTCAGGCTCAGAAGCCGAGTTATTACCCCAACACTTTTGTCTTTTGTACAAATGTGGTTTGTCAAGACGGCGGAGGACGGATGTGATTTCATTATAAAATGTCCATAGTGTGCCATGCCATGTGCTATGTGTGTTATAAAAATTTAATCATGTGTTGATGTGTTACAATAAAGTTTTCAAGCTGTGCGTTGAGCAATCTATTGAGAATCATTGAGGATGTACCTTGTACACACACAGTATAGAATACACACATCACATTAGAACCAATGAACAAAGAAATATATTTTCACATTCTTGCAAACACACACACAAAATATATACAAAAGTATTAGTAGTAGTATCAAGCAGTGGCAGTTAGCTAGGCAGCACAATTGCAACTCTCTGATTTCTCGTGAATGTTGACGTGAGAATTGAACAATTATGAGTGAATAATAGGTAGAGAGGGGAGGGGAGGTGGAAGAAAGAGACGGTGGGAAAAAACTAAAGTCCACTCCTAGTATTATTGCTGCAGCCACAACAATAATATACATATAACATAAAAATATTGTAATTAAAGTTGATGTTTGTTGTAACTTTTACGTATAAATGTTTTTTTTTCTTTTAAGTCGCAACAACTCTTGAGATAGTTTTTGAGAAAATTGTGTGAAAATCTGTTTAAGAGTTAGTAGTAAAGTCTCTGTAAGAGAAGGAGGAAGGATCAAGAAAAAGTTAAGAACAGAGTGCTTTGCATGTTCTAGCAGCGTTTTGTTTGTCCTCCCTTCGTCTTGTTCTATTCAGTGAGTACAAGACGACAGTTTGAGACTTGTTCTACTACATACGTACTACTAGTACTAGACAACGATTTACTTACGCAAAGGAAGTGCATGGCTTTTCGGCTTTACGTGTGTGGTCATTGTGTTCATGAAAAAAAAAACAGTTTTATGACAACTATTCATGTGCTACAGAAAAACTATTCTCATACGGAGAAGTGAATCCAGACAATTAGACAGTGAAAAAGTTTCTTGTGTATGGTGAACAAGGTCGAAAGGTTTCAAATCAACCTCACAGTTTTTGTTATTTAGACGAAAGTACAAAAAAGAGAAGACAATAGGTGATACAGTAATGAATGAGTGATGAAGAGGACGACATGTCAATTATCTTGAATGTAGAGGACTTGAGAAGAATAGAGTGCAAGATGAATTATTATTATTCAATATGTTAATAATATAAAGATGATTGTGGATTCAAATTCAAAGAGTTTTGTTCAAGAAAACAAAAAAAGTACATTTTAATAAATATTCAAAAAGTGATGGTGTAGAGAAGTGTCTCAAGGAAAGTGAAATTTACATGTTAAGAGACAGAGAGAGATTAATGTTTTTTGGAAACTTTTGCTCTATGCATTTTGATGTAGACGGTTTTGGGATGGAAAAGAGATAACATTTTTTTTTTATTGTTGTTGTTGTACAGAAGGCTACATAAAAAATATCTTTTTTTGGGGAACTGAAATTCATCGTTCAGGAAGACTACATAGAGTGCAGAAAACAATTTCTTTGAGATCATATGCTTGATCTTCTCTCTCTCCTCTCTCTCTGTCTGAGTGAAAAGATGTTTCAGTTGGTGTCCATTGTGTTGGTGAAGAAGGAACAAGAGATTTTTGTATGATTAAGCGATCTGAAGGACTCGCCTTGGTAATTAAGTGATAATCAGGCGTGAATAACTAGTAGTTTGGGCCCTATATGTGTGGGTTGAATTTTTTGAATGTTCAAGTCAAGTGAAACGTGTGTGTGTGATGGTTTGGATAGTGACTGCCTAATCCCAACACCACTTGTACTTGTATATATGGTTAATTGATACGTTTGAATTTTTCTAAAAAGGATATGGGGTGATGAAAGAATTTGGCCTTATGATGAGGACAGAATTACATTATTATTGCCATTGCCTTGTCTCAAAATAAAAAAAGGGCAAAGAAAAATTTTCTCCCTCCCTCCTTGTTCTTCTTCCTATATATTGTACTTTACCGTGGTCAGTATATACGTAGGTAATGCCTATTTATTTAGGTGTATACAATGTAATGATGATAATATTTTGTAAAATATAAAGTTACGATGAAGTCAATTACCCATTGTAGTAGAAGTGTATTGCACACACTTTTGTGTGTGTTGTGAGTTGACTGAAAAATTAAGTTGAAAAGTATGTGTGGCGATCGTCATCGTCGGAGAAGTTACAAGTGGAAAATAAATTACAAATTAAAATTCAGTGGCTGACTGTGCGTGTGTGTGTATTAAATATTTTGAAGAGGAATAGAAGAGGATAAAGGTAGGAGTAGGAGAGATTAGAATCATTACGGACCATAGTTTCTGATGGTGTATCAGTTCTTGTGATTTGTGTCCTGCCACTGTCTTCTCCTCCGTCTTTACCACCATACCAACCACTCCACGTTCTGCTTGGTTAAGAATGTAATTAGAGTTTGGAGGAGACAGGAGTAATTTTGTTCTTCTCTCAAATAATTTTCTCAACTCAGACTGTCAAAGGGAGGGAAGGAGGGAGTGTTTGTGACGTATACTCCAAATGAAAACATAAATAGTCAAAAATCAATGAGAAGATGAGAAGAAAAAGGAGCCACGCAATTTAGTCATCATTACAAGAGATAATACCTTAATGGAGAACTATTGTATGTGTTATTGTTGTACTGCTGTGATCGTTTGTGTGGTGTGTAAAGATAGAAGAAGAAGAAAGTTTTGACTTTTGAAATGAAAATTATGACTAGCTGAAATCTATGTTCAAATGATCAGCGCACACATTCATACCCTTTCAAGACTTTGTGTGGAGTGGAGTATATAGAACGACGTTGATAAATCGAAAGAAGACGAAAGAGAAAGAAGAAGAGGAAGGTTGTTTGTGTATTCATTTTTTGAAACGCCTTGGTATAGTTGTATCCGTGTGTCTGAGTGACGGTGAATGTACACGACAAGAAGGGGAATGCGAGTGTATTTAAGCTACTAGTTTACTTCACAAATTACATCTTCAATTTTGATTTGATTTGTTTGAAGACATATATTATATGGTATGTTCATGTTGTTTGCTGACTGTCAAATGTTTTGAAAATATTATTAATAGTTGGTGTATATATTTATATTGTGTACACACACATACACACTACACAGAGAAAGATAGAGGCACACAGATTAGGGATTATTATGGTGCTTCAATAATTTACAATACATCCGTCCTCCCCAACATCAACATCAACATTATTGAAACTCATGATGAGGTTGTTGTTTTTGTATAATAATATACACATCAATTTGTTTGGACTAATAGGTAATAGACAGTGGCGGCGGCGGTGATGATGATGACCATATTTGATTGAATTGTCCCTCATTCCTTCCACGCTGAAAGGAAATAAATTGAAAAAAAGGGAGAGAGAATACCTGGTTGATGTTGTAAGGTTTTGCAAAGGGACAAGACTTGTTTTTTTGTTGCTTGTGGGAGAAGAAAAGTGATAGTTAATTAAATAATTAGGTACATTATTTGATGGAAAAAATGAAGGGATTGTCATGGGATAAATTGAGAAAGTTAGTTGGTCGAAAAAAGGATAGAGACTCTACTGACTCATCACGGTGTCAACGTAGTTACTCCTTCAAGAGGGGTTCAGTCCGGAAGAGTGGTCGTAAGACTGGGATCACTGGAGTAATTGTTCAGAATAGATTGGCTCAAGAAATTTCACATGAGGCCGAAATTCAAGATAAGAGGAAAAAGAAGGCGTCGACGACGACCAAGAATGTTGTGGATGAAAGACAAGAAGGGAGATACAAGGAAGTGACAGTAGATGTAATTTCTAAAAGTCCCTCTGGGTCAGGGAAGGTCAATGAGGTTTATGAGGACAAGAAACTTCTATGTATTAGAGGGAAGAAGGATATCAATAATGGAGTGGTGGTTGTGGTGGAGGATGAGGAGGAAAAGATTCGACTGGAATACCCTCCTCCACATCATGATCATCATGATGGGTCCACTTCAAGTACGAGTAAGCAGTCTTCTCATCATCAAAAAATGAGTAGTAGTAATGAAGAGGAGGAGGAGGATGACAATAATGAGGAGGAGGAGGATAATGACAGTTCAAATGGGGAGACGATGAAGAATTGGATTTTGTTGAGAAAACAAGGGATTAATGTTGGACGGAGGGAACGAGCCGAGAAGATTTACAGACTCCTGAGTAATGGAGATTCTGACTTTGCGGACGAAGAGGAAATTAAGCGACTAGATGTGGAAGGGGATTTAAGGGAAGAGGAGGAATTACATTTTAATAATAGGGATGATGATGGACTCAAGCAGGACCGAGGAGGAGGAGGAGAGGAAGAAGAGGATGACAGTGAAATTTGTGAGGATGAATTTTACTTGAGTATGTTGGGAGGATCTCCTCAACCGATCCGTCGAAGTACTGACTCAGCCTTATCACGCTTGACCCTAGAGTCAGGGAATAGTGCATTGGAAAGTAGTCGAAGTAGACTTGACTCTGAATTTAGTCTAGGGAGTAGTAGAGCAATGCTTAAGGAATCTTCCTCCTCAGTCTTCTTGGATTTAGATCACTCGAGTTTCACCCAACATTCGCATGGAAGGCATAGTGTAAAGTCAGACCCACCAAACCATTCTTCTTGCTCTGGTAGTGGTGGATTGATGAGGGAGATGGACAATCTAAAATTGCTTGAACGTCCCCTTTCCTACATAGACAATAATAATAGTAGATGTAGGAGTCCTTTTGGACATGGAGGAAGTAAATTGGGTTTGAGGACAAATCTAAGTCAAGATATTTACTATTTGGACTCGGAACTCGGAAGAATCACTTCATCCAGCTCAAATATCCTTCCCCTTGACTCTTCTTGTTATGGACAACATGGAGGAGGAGGAAGACTTTCTCGAAGTCGGATCAGCTCCTCCACTATGAGTGTTCACAAGACTGAAAGTGAGGCACAACACCACCACCAATATCCACTGCCACCCCATTTACTCCAACGTCCAACATCTCCCGAACTTGTAGTCACAACACCCCCAACAACAACAACAAAGACTAGTCCTTGGTGGTCGCAAAAGCCTGGGTCAACTATGACAACGTCATCAGGGGCATCAAAAGATTCTGGATTTTCCCTTGGAACAAGTTGGGCTTGGGGTTTGGCATCCAAAATGTTTGGTCGGAATGGAGGGAAAAAAGGAAAGAAAGGGATTGTGTTGAGTGTGAGTAAAGAGGGTTATTTTCAAAGGACAAATTTCCGGAGATCTTCGGGAAAAAGACCTAGTTACCTGGTCCGTTCTTCCATCATTCGGCGGAGTGGTGGAGGAGGAGGTGGTGCTAATCGAAGAAGGAGTAATCGGAATAAAAAGATTTTGTCATCACAACAACAACAGAGTCAGAGTGGGGTTGTCAGTTTGGCTGGGTCCACGACAACGACTGTCTCGACCCCATTCATCCCTGTCACCAAGGATGACTCAACATGTTCCATCAACTCTGTCAGTATGTACCAGGTTTTTGCTAATAGGGGAAAGCTTCAATCATTGTCATTCTCCCATCTGGATTCACTTATTTTTGTGCCACCCGAGAAACGAAAACCCCGGACTCAGCAACAACAACAATCTCAGAAAGAGACCAAGATTTTGACTGAAATATTAAATCCCATTCCAAAGTCGACGAGTAGTCATAGTGGGAAAAATAAGACATGTGGTGCTGTTGGCAGTGGCGGTCATAGGTTTGAGACTATGGAAATTAGACTTCCCCGTCTCAAATTGTATGGGAATAATTGTGTTGTGGGAGAGAGTAATAATAATAATATTTTAATTACACAAGCTTTGGGGAAGGAGGAATGGTCGTCTCATCAAGATTTGTACGATGATGATGATGTTCCCGTCGCTAGTTATAATAATGACAGACCTTTGGATGATAATGATGAAAAAGATGGACTATTAAGGGAGAGTTCAAGGATGATGTTGGTGGGAAATTATGGAGAATCTTGTGATAAATCATCAGGGAATAATAACGAGTTGATTGAAAAGTCACATAGTTCTAGTTCAAGTAGTACTGTGGGTCACCCCCTCACAACTACGACGACAACAGCAACTAGTAGTATTAATAGTGATTCTAGTCTGACACTAAATGTAAATGAAGAGGATGGTGGTCCAGGATCTTCATCCTCTTTGCTAAGAAAAGGATTGATAAAGAGACGTCAATCTTCAACAAGAAGAAATCGACCAGTAAAAGTTTTGGCTAATCCACTGTGTAGAAGAAATTCAACATTGTACCGAAAAGGAAAACTTGGACCCAATTTTGCCTTACCTCGACCCACCATTCGAAACGGTAAGAGAAAGACATACAAAGATAGCATAAGCGAAGAATGAGAGAGTGTTATTTTACATGTACCAATAGTACCAATGTTGTTTTCTGTCTATGATTTAACAGAGTTTAAATAAGATGGGTTGTTTGTACGTCATGGCAAAAGGTGGTTTTTTATGTCTGACAAATTCATACAGACACGAGTCTTTCTATAGTTATGACTAACAACCAGTGCAAGACTTTTTGATGATTGTGAGTGATTTTATGCTGGAAGTTTGTTGTTGTTATTCTTTCTGTTATGTGTGTGCAAACAAATACACAACT
Organism: Pygmarrhopalites habei; assembly: GCA_009870185.1. NCBI lineage: Eukaryota > Metazoa > Arthropoda > Collembola > Symphypleona > Arrhopalitidae > Pygmarrhopalites > Pygmarrhopalites habei. The sequence goes on from WJFB01001031.1 coordinate 30,285, forward strand.
TTATTTACTATTGAAGACTGTATCTCTGTAGTGTGCATAACTGCACAATATAATAATGAAACACACAGCGTCAACTGTGTGTATGTTTTAATCCCTCTTCAATTTGTTCAAGAGATCATTTTGCAAAGGCACGAAGCCCGAACGTCAGTGTAAAGTTTCTTTGAAACCAGAGTACATTGTACAATGTTTACTTATTAGTACATACATGGCTGATACTTTTAAAGAATTACATGTGTCCGTTGGTTATTTACTTTGTTTAATTATCATTTGGGTGCAATGTACAATTATGGTGTATTGTGTATAATGAAAAAGTAAAGGTAATCAAAATTTGATACAGTTTACTCAATCATAACATTTGTCCTGCTTTTTGAGTAACCTCTTTTTCTCCCTGTGAACTCTCACTCATTCCAAGGGATTGTACAAGAAGGAAGAGGTGTATTGCTGTATATACGGACTGAGAGAAAATATAGTTATTATTACCGATATTTGACCAGCTGCTGACTTGTTTAAATTGAGATGTGACGTAATTTTAATCCTTGCTTTGAACATGCATACAGCATTCATATTGTATGTAAATACACACATACACATTGTGAGTTCCAATTACTGTACTGTGTGATGTAGCTATTCATTTCATTTTCTGTCATGCTATTACAAATGCTGTGCAATTTTTAGTAAAGTATTTTTATGGATTTTCCAGTAATGAAGTGAAGTTTTGCAAAAAAGGATATGTTATGATGTTTGTCAAGAGTATTCGTGTTTTGTTTGTGTGTGTATTTTTACAGGGAACATTCATGAGGGAAATTTGTACATTATTGTCTGATAAAAAACACACAGACAACTTTTGACATGAAGAAATTAAAGGGGGAAAAGGGTTTCATTTGATACATTGTACACACACACAATACACTCAGTCACTCGATATGGACATTAGAATAGAATAGAATTTTTCTCCTTCTTCACATTATGAAGATAACTACTTACATTGTAATAATGGAGAGGCCTTTATTATTAATTTTAACAGGCAATTCTTCTTCTTTTCCTTGGGTGCATTGGATGTGAGTGTGTGTGGAGAGTGAAGGAGAAGGAGGAGAATAAATTGAACATTGAACGGAAATAGGGGAGCAGTAGAGTAATATGGAATAGTAATTACGTGAAAAGCTTTATTATTATTATGAAAAAAGAGAGTTTTGTACGTTGAGCGGAAGTGTTTTTGCAATCAAAAGATAAGGAGAGATAGCATGAGAAAGTTCATAATTTTACGTCACTTGAGACACAGGGACACATACAATGTTAGTGAGAAGTTGTGTGAGTGTGTATTGCGATTATTTATGCACGTACTAATCTACTTTTGAATGGTTCTTTAATATTAGGCTTATTGTTCCAATTAATAGTCTCTTCTCAGGTTAGGGTGAGTTGACTTATGACATTTATCCCACACACGCAAAACAAACAAGGATTTGTGTGTAAGGGAACCCTTCTCTTTTCCTTCCTGTGGACCTCAAGTTGAAACACTGTCCTACTTCAAGTAATTTTGATTTGATTTGGGAACGGTCGAACATCATGTGTGCAAGCTTATTATTTTGTCATCGTGTGCTCCAAATGTGAATTCTCCCATCTATGTGTCATATGCTGCATACTCTCCAATGCGTACACTCTGTGTACATGAACAGTATCGGGTAGACAAAAAAGTTGATTCTCTGAAAATTCCATAGAGACGTTAAAAATAATCCCTTAATATTGATTTTTCGAATAATACTTACACTATTCACACCCACGCATCAATTTATAAAGTTTAATCTGTTTAATCAATTGTCGTGGAATTTGTGTTTTAAGCTGTTTAGACATCGTGTGACCCATATTTGAAAAATTAATTAACTTTTTTCTTGTTATGAAAAGGTCTGAGCGTGATTTCGGTATTGTTCCTTCCTTCCTGAATCTTTTGGTTGGGATTGTGTGCGTCTGGAAAGTGCGGAGTGGCCCTTTTCTCCAACTTCATTTTATATACAAAAGCTGATTTTCTGTATTTCACCGTGTATTTCACCGTATATTCTTGTATTTTACCGTGGTCACAAGGGCATTCTACATGGGTGTATCATGAAAAGTTATGTATGCATAATACAAAGCCATACAGTTTGACACCCCATAAATTTATAATGAGAGAGTGAGAGAGGGTGGGGGATCCAGTTGTGTAGTATTTATATATATTTGAATGTCGTTGAAATATATTTTGTGCTGCACTGGTCTTTGTTCCTTAATCTCTCTGTTTTTAGTTTGAAACCCTTGAACTAAAGTATACATAGTTTATTGTGTCGTCATTGTTAAATAATTCATAATGGTTGAGGGGGGAGAGATGAAGTAGTAGTAGGATGAAGGAGGAGAATGATATAAAGCAGAGAAAGAGTGTAATAGAGAGAGAGAGAGAGAGAGAGAGAGAGGAAGATAAGGTTCTTTAACGAGTCCATGGACCATGAGAGAGGGAAAATGGGGAGGACTCTATTTGTCCATTGTCAACACTTGTGCTATTATTAAACAGATTCCAGGGCGAAGATACTCTATGGAGTGTCTGGACATTCTTATTCGTATTGATTTTCAGGGAAGAAGAGAGTGAGATAGACTCAAGTGAATACATTTGCGCACTACCCGGGTTATATACCAAGAAGATCAAGAGTAAAAAGTCCAAGTCCAGGACCATGAAGACGTACGTCCAGTCTAGAGGTGGGTAGACAATAGACAATGTAGTGGTATATAAAAAATGTAATAAATTTTTAGTAAGGGGAGTTTATGTCATGGGAGCAATAAGGAACGGAAGAGAGGAATCTGTAGCTCGCAAAGATTGCACTCCTTTTCCCCATCTCCCTTTTATTCTCTTTATATATATATATATATCTATTATAAAAGTTGATTATTGCAGAGTGTGTTAGGAGGGGGATGGTATAAGGTGAGGAGGTGGGTGGGGTGGGGAGATAGGTGGTGATATGAATAAATGAATTTACATAGTACATTCCCATTTTTTAACTTGTTTCTTTTTTCTCCCCTCTTCTTCTTGTACTAACTGTCATGGTTGTAAAAGTACACAAGTGTATACACAAGTAGGAAATTCGCTCTCTTTTCCCCACACAATGTCTGTGAAGATCTTTCCCAAAAAAGATGGGTCAACGAGGTATCTTTATCTCATTAGTGTATGTTTCCCATGTTAGTCTTACATGTTTCTTGTCTTGTCAAGTGTTTAAAGATAATCCAGCCGGTACAGAAACCACATGTTGAAGTTTAACGGAAGAGGAAAGTGGAGAGAGACAGTATATATTGAATTTTTTTATTTTGAGATATCCTTCTTCTTGGTCGTTTGTGTATACAAAGAGGGGAGAGGGAGATACGTGTGGGGTGTATGCGAACGTCACACAACTGACTTGTTTGAGTGTTTTATTAAAGTTTTGGGTATTGCTTTGTAGATTTTTGTGATGTCAGGCTATGGGGGAACGAGAGAGAGAGAGGGGTATTGAGTTATATAGTATGTAGGATGACGTGTATATAGCGGTGGAAGAAGAGGAGGAGGGAATGCATAGGATAGTGACCGAAATCTCCGAGTCGCCCGAAAGGCCAACAAAATGTCTAGAAGACTAAACATGCACAGACACACAGAGAGAGATATGCAATACATATACATAGAGACGAGACATAGGACATGGGGATATGTACAATTCGGGTTATGTATGTGTGTGGGAGTCGGGGAAGAGGGAGAAGGAGGACAGAAGGAGCTTCTGTCCTCTCCCTCTATATCATCATCAAGTTGTGCCTGAGTCTTATATATGTGGTGTGGAGGGAGAGTTTGTGTGTGGACTCTCCAGTTTTTGTCCCACACTGCTTTCTGCAGTTGTGCCTGAATCACAGCATACACATACACAAACACAGTTTGTCCTGTTTGTGCCCTGTGACTATGAGGACACAGAGGAGAGAGAGGGTGATTCATGAAATTTTAAGGAGAACATGGAAAGACCATAATTCAAGTGTTGTAGGTCAAGTGGAGACAGAGGAGTTTTGAAGTGAATGTATGAAAGTATTTCCTGGGTGAAATGTGAGGATAGTCAAGAGGGTCCGAATGATTCGGTCGCGTGTACATTTTCTCTTGCTTCCTTCAAGTGTGAGATAAAAGTGGTCTCTAAGTAGGTATTGTCTTTTTTGGACACACATAAAAGTTTTAAGCATCGTATGAAATTTATGGTAGCTGACAATTTATATGAGACTTTGATGGGCAAATTTTGTACAAAATGAAATGTTTTTTAAAAAACGAAACATGTTCAGTTGGAAGGATACTGGGCAAAATGAAGTACGAAGGTTAAATGTAATTGAATTACTAAATGGCATTTTTAGTAATTCACAAAGTATATTTTGATGTAGGTGGAAGTTTTTACACCAAATCAGATTTGAAAGTGCAAAGTAGGTAGAGTGTTTCTGTTCAACTGACGACGGTCAAAGGGATAATAATAGTAAGTGGACTCGTTTGATAATACGGGAGTTACCTTGGTAGATTGGAACCACCATCGAATGAAAGTAGGTGAAGTACAGAGAAGTGTACGTAGAGTGTTTGGGAAAAAGTGCACCAATTTCCACCGAATCACCCTCCCCTCTTACTCATACACTAGACTGTTTAGGGCAGTAGGAGCAGGAGTAAGTTTTATATGCGCTCACCCGCTAGTTTGAATCCTAAAATTGCTTTGCTGAAAATACTGGCTGACTATATAGAGCTGAAGAGATAAGGGGAAGCAGACTCAGTGTAGCCGGTCGCAGTCGGTGCATTCTTGGTCTCTCTCTCTTCTTGAGCTCAGTCTCAACTTTTCTTTCCTCCCGGAACGACCAGCTGCCTCACGTACACAGAAAGAAAGAGACACACACACGGAGCCGCAACATAGTTGACTATAGTATAGAAGACCTTTTTTGCTTGACGATAGTTTTTTTATCCCATATTTTTCGTTTGCTCTGCTCCACTCTTCTCTCTGTTTCAGAGTGTGTAGTCTCCCCGATATCGCAGCTCTAGTGTTTCTTCCTCATTTTCTCAGAGTGTTGGTGTTGGTGGTGAAAAGGAGTGACTTGTCAATGTTTGGTTATTATTATTCTTCCTGTGGACATGCATTGGCATTACCACCACCACCATGTACTATTGCTACTTTTTGTCTTACCTCCTTGTGTGTTTCGTGTTTGTGAGTACAAATTTGTGTAACACTGTTTTGTGATATTGTCCTTGTGGGAGAAAGGAATCCTCTTCATGACATTCATGTGTTCTTTGTGTGTGGTTTTTTTTGTCGTATTTTCCAGGTCGATTGACACTGTGTGTGTCTTTTTTTAGGAATCAAAGAAATAATTGTTGTTTGATGGTTCAGTTTCCGTGAATGGAATTGTGTTCAGACAGCTCTGATCTATCTCTTACCCCATGGTGCAGTAGTCGTGGAGTGGTGAAAGAAAGGGGAGGAAATTAGGAGAGAATGGATTGTACATCACATACACGCAGAACAGTATTTGGTGCCCTTTAAAATAATCCTGTCCGCTGAACGGCTATGATAACGACGATATTGTTTGAGTGTATCGTTCGTTCTTCTGTATATAAAGTGTTTTTCCAAAGAATATCTATTTAAATATGTGTGTGACTATAGTGAAATCACAAATGTCAATGAGTTTAAATGGTTATTTCATATTAAATATATTTATTTATTTTAAATGCGACAAATGAGTGCAAAAGAGAGAGAAGAAGGATTTTAAAAAAGGTTTCATATCCATTTTTGTAGGTTGATGTTGTTGCTACTAAAAGGAAGGTTTTGTAATTTGACAAGTTCTGGGAAATTGTGGGATTCGGTGAAAGAAGGGGAAGAGAGACTGTGAATGAAAGGTTGAAACTTGTGACTTTTGAATGTGGCTGCACTTCACACTGCCCCTATATAATGTTGACTTGCTTTTTGAATTGTTTACGATGATACTAGGATACTTTGGTTTTAATATGATTTTGAGACTTGGAGTTTTGACATGCCTCCCTCTCTTGTACTTATTGTTGTTGTATAGTAAAGTCTAGGAATTAATTAACCCTTCTATCATTTGACTGGAGGCAAAGAACTATGAATAGTGAGGATGTATGTGTATAAAGATTAATAAAACTATTATGTGAGGACGAGGCATGGGACGTGCTTCTTTATTTTTATTCTATAGAAAGTATACATGTACATAAGCGAAACAGTGCCTTCAGATGCTTTCATCTTTGTGACCTGCTGTTTTCACATTGTGTTTGTGTGTAGTAATGGTGAGTGTGTACATAAATTATAATTTGTGAGGAATTTGTGTGTGTGGACGTGGATGTTCAGAGAAAAGCAATTTACCTTGTGTCTTATGCATAAGCTAGGTTATATAATATAAAATGAATCAAAAGATGGATGACTCTTAGTTACATAAGTCAATATAATAGCTTTTTAATGTCTCAAGTATATCTGAGGGGGGTTCTCTGTGTTCTTATTCTTCCATATATGATGTTGGTATAATAGGAAGGGAGAGAGAGTGATAGAGGAATTTTTCATTTTATATTAGACTGTCGTCGTCAATGAGGGATGACCAACATGAAAGTAGATTGAGTTGAGAGAGAAAATGTCATTTTTTGAAGACATTGTGACATAATGTTTTTTTCTCTCTTTCTCTCTCTCCTTTGAATTTGGTTTATATCAGTTATATGGGAGGGGGATTGAACGGAAGCGGAAAAGATTTTTTTTTGAAAGACGAAGAAATGTTTTGAATGAATCTCAGATTCTAATGATAACATTTTTATATTTAGATATTAATATTAGGTTAGGGTGGATTATTCTAGGAGTAGATAGTTAAAAAAGAAGTCTTTGGAAAAGGATGATGATGGTTCTAGTCGGAAAGATCTCCTTTGGAATCTGCATATATGGTAGTAAATAGGAGTACATTATGTATGGAAGTATATGAGAATGGGGTCTAAAAAGGAAGCTAATTTAAGAATTTCAAACTAGTATAATGAGGTAATTGTCCAATTTGTGAGCTGGAGTCGTTTCCATAATCATAAATTTAATGTTGGAAGAGGAGACTAAATGGGAGTATTAATGAGACCAATTGAAGGGTTTAACGGGGGCTGAGTGGGTTAATATTGACCTTAATTGAAGTGTCGACTGTATCCAGTCAAGTTTGCTTATAAAATGTAAGTTGAGTTTGATTAAAAGTTGTTAAAGGGTTACACACACTCACTCTCCTCGACGAACATTAGGGAGTTAAAGTAGTTTAGAGAGAGAGGTCTTTGAGTTGGATGTGAAATGGAGTAGGAGGAGGGTTGAGAAAGAGTTAGGTTGAGATTGTAGTACATCGTCTTGTACTGCCACTATTAGTCAGTAGAGGATGAAAAATGAATTTTGAAGGGTTATTCATTAGGGCAGGATTATCAGATGGTTCACTGGGATACATGATTTTATTTTGCAATATATACTTGATACTTTCAAGAATGTCATTCTTGATTTTGCAAACTTGACTATATGTTCCTCGTCGTCAATATTGTTTTCCCCAAGTACATACATTCACAGAGGCGGAAGGAGGTAGTGAGTAGGCACATGCAAAAGGATTTTGAGATGGACCGTTTGGAAGTGGAGTCTCAGATTGTACAAAGAAGGGATTGATGTATTTTTGAAAGGGTGAAGGGAAAGTTTGTGAAATAAATGGGAAATGTACCATCTGTTGTTTCATATAATATTGTAGAGTAAAAGTAGAGTAGGTAAATTTTTGGTATTATATTTCTGGTGTGAGATCTAAGGAGGGGAGAGTGCTTTAAGTGGTTCCAAGAATTCTTGGATTAGATCAGACGGAGAAGGGATTATTTTTTTCTATACCCGCTACTATTCACTACTACTAGTAGTTGGCATACTAAAGTTAACTAAATATTAAAGTGGAATAGACTTTGATGAAGTGACTAGTTGAAAAGTGTTGATTGGTTGCGTATTATTCTCTCTCTCTCTCCCACTCTTATTATGTGTAATAAAATAATTTTTGTGAAATAATTTGCCCCCGGAAAAGGAGTTGATTTGGGTTGAGGGTGAACGGGAAAGTTTTTTGGGATATGAGACCGGGATTCGAATGTATATTATTATTAGCCTTGTGTGTGAGTGTGAAAGAGATGCGTGAGGAGATGGGGGTTTTTTTCCTTTCCCCTCTCTTGTCATTGAAAGTATGACATTGACTTTGGATCATCATGTGTGTGGCTAATGATGACTAAAGTCAGTTGCTAATGGAAGAGACTCTCTCTCGAGTTGTTTATTGGCAGCATTCCAATATGACTCGGTTGTCACTGTATCTGTTGTGAGGATGATGCACTCACAGTGCAAGGAGTCAATTCAATTCACGTATAGAGAGGAGGTGGAAGAGGAGGAGAGACAGATGATATAGGAAAAAGGGAAAGGCAATGAACGAGTAATCCGGAGCTTTGCTTAAGTAAGCAAATGGCTTCCATTGTGCATAATCCTGGTATGAAAGAGCTTTAGCTTATATTCTGTGTGCTTGTGCTGTGTATACATAAGGAGGGGACGTAAGCAAGTTACGCAATGGCAATACGCACCCAACAAGAGAATATGTGTATCTGTGTTGTGTGTGTCTACTTTTACAGAGGGAGGAGGGGAGCACAAGTATAGTGAGAGAGATAAACACAAGAGTTTTTTGACGCTGGGATTCCCTTTGAAAACAGTCCAAGAATTAAAATGGTGTACTAATCTAAATTTAGTTTAATGTGTAGCGCCTCATGGAAAGTGAAATTGAAGATTTTTTTGTCTACAATATCTGAAAAATTTTTCTTTGTAGTACCGAGGTTGTTCTACATACACGTACTTAGTACATACTTAGTACTTAGTACATAGCATTGAGCGGATTTCTGTGGCAAAGTGTGGCAATCTTTAAGCATACGTATTTCGGAAAAAGATTCAAAGGGT
>WJFB01001032.1:0-39239 GCA_009870185.1 Pygmarrhopalites habei
AGTTCACAAGATTGCATGTAATCATTGGGTTACAAAAGATTTAGAAGTGACCAAACATCAAGGTCATCCTAAAAATTTAACATGGACTGCATTAGACTTTGCTGAAGCGGAAGAGGGCCCAAAAACTGAAATTTTTGTTTGTCGTTTTGGACAAGAAGAACAGGTAAAGATTATATCATGAGAAAGTTAAATAAAATTATGTTTGTGTCTACTAGTAATTGAACATATTTTTTGTTGGATCATGTTTTATTAATTATTCATACATTTTTCTGAATATTTTCTATTAGGCCAACGAGTTTAAGAAACAAATTGAATTGGCAATTTCAATCGTGAGTCAATCGGCTAGCCCTGTAAAAGCGACAACAACAAAGACACCAGAACCAGCAAATCTAGTGACACCCTTCTCTGAACTATTCAAAAAGTCTGATGGTCAATGGAATTGTGGTGGTTGTTACACTCATAATGACAAGGACAAAGTTGTTTGTGTGGCGTGTGGTTCTTCTAAACCTGGTTCTTCTTCTCCTTCTCCAACTGTCCAAGAATCTGAGCACAAAGCTCTTCATGATCCTCCTTGCCGTGGTTGTGATCCGGATACTTTTGATTTTTCCGTCTTGGATGGCCGAGAGGTACCCATTTTCGAAGACATCCCCAAACCACAACGTCCTATTGAGTCTACAAATTGATTTATTTCTCTCTTGTTTACGATGTCTATTATTATCTACATAAATATATATATGTTTACTTCTGCAATAAGTAATATTATGTGCTTTGTCAGCAACCTTTTAATGTCGAATGTTTGAAGTTACAAAATTTTGAATATTCGACTTTTAATTTTAAAAAAAATTTACGGAATACTCGAGTCAACAATGTTTTGTCTCATTAAGATTATCCGTAATAAAAAATATATTAGCAAAATATAGGGTTGAAATATAACTCTTGTATACTTATTTGTAATGCACCCGGTATACCTATGTGCTTTTAAAGATTACACAAAGATAAAGTCATTGCCAAACTTGTAGACAATTTTAATCCCAATTTGAATTTTATGCTTTTAAGATCCTCTATTTGTGTACTAACGGATAGGGATTTGGTATACCTACTAAATAAGTCGTACTTAATTTGCTGTGAAAATTCCTAAAGAAAAAAATAATGGCCATACACATAAATTTGACTAGTGATTTTAGTGAAGCGTCTGTGAGTTAAAGTGTGTGTGCAGATATAACTAAATCATGTCAACCGGTACATATCAATTTGAAAAGTGAATAAATAAATACTATTTATGCACTGATAAAACGTTTAGAAATTCATCATACCACTAGAATACAGTCATAAAGATAGGGCAAACTCCAAATACTGTACACATGAGGATGATCCAGCATGGACTTGTTCCAAAGTTATCAACAAGTTGTGACAATTAAATAATACAAATAAACATTGAATTTGAGTTTTTTGCAGGCAGACAATCACATTTTGCAAGATTTGAACAGTACATCCCTTGGATATGCAATACATTGTATATTATATAATATGTAATTTAAACAGCATGAAATACTATTAACAATTTAAATGAACCATTCCATGTACATTTTATTGCTGAAGGTCTTTTTTATCCAGATAATCGATCTCAAGACAAGTTCAGCACATGTTGCAGCACTCTAGATTTGAACCATATACGCATATATTGTAGACTGAAAAATTCTGCTCAGGTCACTGTCCACTCTGGGAGATTGAAAAGACAAACTCTTCTCTCTCTCTCAGCCCCTATTAGTACACCATGTAAGTACCACATGGTATTTGTGTGTGTAAATAACAACGGCAGAAGAACTCGAATGTTTCCCTAAAAATCCAGATTAAAAAAAGAATAGCATTTTTTACTACTAAACTGCTCTAACATGGCTCGTGATAGTTCAAACGCCTCGCGATTATTATTTACAAAGCTTCAGTTTCATATATTTCCAGGTAAGGTAAAGTGTGAAGCCATTGTCAATTGTACAGTTAAAGAACATGATGACTAGGTATACTATTATTTTCTAGATAGATTTTGTCTACAGGGTGTTTAATTTTGACATCATATATTACAGAATGGACGTAACTAAATAGCTTTACAAAAAAACTCGACAAAAAAACGTGCTGTACAAACACATTTAATTCATAAATACAACAAATGACATTTTTAAACATCCGAACATTACTCACAATGTAGACTGGGTAAAAAATTACAGCTTTCCCTACTGTAGCCCTTCCCAAAGATAATGTGCAGAAAAAGGGATGAATGGTCTTATTCATTGTGAGATGAGATGGTCAAAATGATGATGGTGCTGATGTGGAGTGTACAAGTAATATGAGACCCTGGAGAGTTTAGGACAGAGATACATTTGAACGTTCAGTGTGTACATAAAAATTATTTTATCTTGTGTGGATTACCGTTTATGTCGATTAGTCGAAAAATGTACAGAGAGAGAGGGTGTGTAGGTGTGTGTGAAACCACAGGACAATATGAAAACCACCTGGTACAGGTGCAATAATAAGGCGAAGGATTCTACTCCTGTATTACATACACTGGGGCTGAACTGTCGTTAGTTAGTTGGTTTTAGTTGAATTTTTTTTTGGTGCTGGTAAACTGGATCTAAACATATAAACGAACAAGTGTGCTCCACATTTTCATGCATTGATAAGTGTCTCGTGTGTATTTTCTCTCTGACTACTTGTACTTTTGTGATTATATACCAACAACTCTGCTTATTGTTACCTATACTCTGACTTTGAAGGGATATCTGCGACCATTTTTTTCCGCATATGATTATCCAATCTATTGATTGTACCCTAAATTTATAGTCAAATATATAAATGAATGATATACAAATATCCCATCCGCCTTGTTCAACTGTCGTAATTTATTGTTATTATTATGTGAGCCATATCTCTCTCTCTCAAACACACACACACATTGGAAAAATTGCTTACACAGTGAGAGACCTCAAAAGAGGAAATTGTCACTGTCTGGTTTAGTGTTCTTCTAGAGAAAGAAAAAATATAATTCCATCCATTTCATTTTCCCCTGGTAGTGGCGGCGTTGGAAGCTCTTCCAAGGGTCGAATTTATTTATTTATTAATTTTGCACGTTGTACAAACTCGGCACACACGCACACACACATCCGTAAACACATGGGCATAATTTGTCCGAGGACGATAGGTGCACAAATAAGGATGTCCTGGAGGAGTCACTGGATATTAAGTTATTGGACACTGATTTTTTGACCAGAGCAGGACGATCAGGCGGTTTTTTAATTTCCTTTCCGTTTGTTCGTTCAGCTCTAGTTAAAAGCAGTTTAAAAGTCTGAGTCATCTTCTCCGCATCATAATGGGAATCCCTGTGTGTGCCGACACACACACACGAGTTCAGAGTTCACTGACTGGTAACATTTAACCGGCAATTTTTTCTTAAAAATTTCTTACTGTCTCCTACTACTTTCTTGATGTGCATTCATTTTTACTGTGTGCTTTATCCTGAATTGTATTCTGATGTGATTTTTTTAGTTTCAAAAAATTGGAGAAACACACAACCCTACTTCACGTTAACTGTTAAGAGATTCTGTGATTCCCAAGAGCCAGATTGTATTTTAGCCAGAAAATAAAAGCAACATCTCAATAAATTGGAGGAGACAAGCGTGGTCAATGGAGTATTTTCATTGTATTATAGGTAATACAGTACACGTGTATTCACAGGCTTAAAAGGATCCTGTGATCAAGAAATTAAATAATTTTGTTTCAGACGGTTGAAAATGGAAAATCATTAAATAGTTAACAACACATTTGTATATTGGAGTACATTATTATTGTAAAACGCTCATTGCCCAAACACTTTGTTTCATGAGGTTCTTACGAACACACGACAAATAGAGAGAAAGAAAGAAAAATTGTAATGGCAAGTTTACTACATCTTAATATGGGAAATCGGGGCGACTGGAAACCCTGAAATTTTTATTGAAACGTGACGAAGACGCACGACAATTATTTTGCAGGACTTTAATTCGCTGAATTTGTTTAAGGACAAATCAGTTATCATTATGCCTCCCACAAATAAACAAAGTATCATTGCGGGTCCAAACGAGTCAATCTGGTCTCATCGGGATTTCACATTCATACTGTCCTTTTTGAAATGTTTAACCGACTTTCGAGTGTTTTAAATCTAGACTGAACTACGAGTATCAATTAGAAAAGAATGCAACAAATTATGCAACTTACCTTTCACTAATTAAGCATAATAGTGAATGTCATTGAAAGAGTGCCGTATGGGACCAGAAGGTTTACTACGAGTAATTCATGTCTTACAGGTAAAATATGATTGCCAATGGCAATTAACCGTTGTACACGCGGATTATCAAAATATTCATTCATGCTTTGATATACCTACAGCTAGTGAATCTTGTTGGGATTTTTTTAAGATAATTGCTGAATATGGGTCACCATCATTCCAGTGTATGTAGTACTGGAATTTTAAAAGCATGTTTCTTAGTTTTACCCACATTTTTCGTTCCACACGACTTCTGTTAACAACTCACTAACTACCTTTGTTAACTAATGTCATTTTCCAAACTGTTTAATTCACTCCATCAAGATGGAACTAGCATCATGGAATTATAGGTAACTCACATGTTACATAATCCCAGTTGGATGGTCAAATGAACAAAGTTCTTATCTTTTGTTAATCTTTACAGGAAAAAGGTATCATATTTTCCCTTTCCTTATGTGGACACATAATTTTTCCATTACACTGATTAAACATTTATGTGAAATGAAATCCATTTTAATGATGCTAAAACCCATCATAAACATCTTACTTTACATATTTTGTGTACAAAGTCCATTTTCTCATTCACACCACTTTCTCCAAAACTAAACAACAGAAAAACATGGCGGGACTTTAATCTATTTCTCTATTAAAATTGCTTAATAATGTATCAACATATTTACAAGCATTATTGTGATTTATTAACCTTTGCTCATTATCACCCTACAAATTATTTATGTCCAATTTTTTAAGCAATATACTCACACACAATCAACTAAACAAATCCAGACATTCAAATGAACTGATTTGCAACTAAACAACAAATCAGTCGTCGAATCGTCGAACATTAACTTTATGAATGCTAGACTTAAAGTTTATTTGTTGGTAGTGGTCATTGTTACGTTGAAAGTTGTGGAAAGGGACATTTTTCTTTAACATTTTGTCAAACTCCTGCAAAGTCTGTAAGGAGTGTGACTTTCTCCTTCATAAGACATTCATTCTGGGCAACACAATCAAATTAATTGTCATTTGAGTTTTTCAAAATCTTGGTATTCCCAATGTCTTTGTGTGTGTGTGTGATTTAAGTGAAACATAAAATTTCAAAAAGGTTCAAAAAATCGTTACGAAAAAATCTTTGTTCTCCTGCTCATCAGGGATTCCAATCGAAAGTGGACGGTCACAAATTGTGACTCACAATTAAAGTAAGTACAAAATTGTTCAAGGTACATCTTTAGTTTATTACTTGAGGAGGGGTATACAGATATTGTGTGTGAAAGTGCTATTTGGAACATGAGACTAAATTACAACAACACACAATTTACTTTTACTACTCGGATCACCCCTTCTATCTGTATATTATACGATTTGTTGACAAAATTTGCATCCATCTTCTCTAACTAGACTCCAACATAATATAATAATAACATTTACTTTCATAAATCATTTAACTCATCTAATCTGTGGGGTCAGAGTGTCACGTATGTAACAATAATTGACAAGTGCAAGGAATTCCCGTACAACATGATCCTTCCCAAGGAAAACGACCGTCATCTCACACACGTAATGGACTCTGATTGATAAGATTATTTCATTGTAAGTGTAATTGTTCTCCGATTTCACTACAAGAGACGTATTATTTACGATTCCTCCTCTGCCATCCAAATTTCAAATTAATTTACAAAGGGATACGTGTCAATTTTGTGTAGTCCAAGTCATGTTATGTAAAAACGTGTATACATTAGTCTGTCACCATCATCGTCATTTTTGATCTTTGATCAACAGAAAATATGGTTTATCCCGTACTTGTGATTTTAAAAAAACGTCTAATCCATTTGAGGGTTATTAACTCCAGTGTTTTTGAATGGAGGTCTAAATCTTCTTTTTTATCGTGAGCGACACTTGAGCTCTTCCATTCTCCTCTCTCCCTCTCAACAATACGCATCTATTTATGATGACTTTTTCACAATTGAGCCATGTACTTGAGTGAGAGAGACAGTCTGGAGGAACAGAAATGGACAAAGAATCTATACAATAATAGGAGAGAAATTTTTTCTGAAAAAGTTGTCATTCAATACTTCCCTAATAGGGAATCCCTATCTTACTTATTCTACTTAAAATTGACTTTCAAAGAGAAAGATGAGATATTGACTACTACTGTCATAGCATGTCTACTGTCTTGGATGCAGAATCCTGACTCAAGATTACAGTACACAAGAGCCATAGACACAGTTAATAAACGACAGGGCGATATGAGATTGCATTACTGATTCGATAAGAAGATAATAATGTCATTAATTCTCTCTCACATCTTCATAACTGCTCACTTACAATGTTTTACATTGACAAGAAGTGGAAGATGAGATATAATTTGAATTCCATTGCCTCTCATCCATTTAGACGTCTTATAGATGCTTCCGGTAAGATCATTTACAAATTTTTTGTTGTTGAATTATACTATGCACGGGGTCGACCGTGAACCGTTCTTAGTTAGTTAGCTGAGTGCTAAGTGGTAACATAAACTATTTAAACAATGACCCACATTGAACCACAGTCACAGTGGGTACCGTTTGTGTGTGTGTATTGCACAACTGCCTCAAATGAGTCAACTCGTGTTAATAACTACTAACAACGAGAAATCAAATTTTGTTCTGTTCTTGTCCATGTCAGTCCAAAATCTTTTGATTGATATTTTTCCATGTCATTTATTGATAGGATTTAATTAAATGAGCGTAGGATATGGATGACGATGGAGAGAGAGAATAAATTACACGCGCTCATTACCTACCCAGTTTATTCAATTTTTAAAGTCAAGTCTCACACTGGAGAAACTCAGATCTCTCACCCCCACCACCAAAGGTCATTGTTTCAAGGTCCATCTGATTAAATTCATATCAATTTTATAGAATAAAAGAGCGAATTTTTCCATTCGATCCCCTCCTTCCTCTCTCAGTCTGGACAATAATAAGTTGTGACTCGGTGGATTGCATGCATGATACAAGGATTATTGGGTTTATATAACTCCGAGTAAATAAATTGCACAACTACGTACAACAACAATAATTTAAGAAAGAGAAAAAAAATGAAAATTCAAGTAGCCGGCTGTATTTTATGCTGTAATTTTTCCCTCAATGACGGAACAAGAACGAAAATGTAGACGCTAACAGTGAGATCATAAGGTAAAAGGAAAATCGTGTAAAATTTACAAGACACTGCACAATGGGGGAGAGAGAGAGAAGGAACAGGAAGTTGTGAGTTGTATATTTTTTACACTACACTTTATAATGTGAATCTACACACGCCACATGTGTGTGTGCAATTTACGTTTTGCAGACAAAAAGACTGTGTTGTGTACCACAACAGTCCGAAGATTCATTAATTTCTCCACATTTATAATTTTTTGAATATTAAAAATGACAAACGAGACAACAACTAACAACTCCCCTCCCCCATATATTAAATATTTTAATCAAAACTCCATATTGACAGCTTGCCTCATTATTAATTAATTAATCAAGGACTCCCACTCGCCAAAAAATCTTTCCCATGTAATTGTAAATCCATACCCTTGTACAGCACAACTAGTCCACGGAAATAACTGGCCTCTCATGAGGCTACATCCTGGTTGTATCCTATATTAAATATTGATTTCAAATAATGTGGACAAAAAAAGACTGTAAACTTTTCTTCCTTCCTGTGTTTTTTTTCGCCCCTCTTTTTTCTCAAACTTTTAAATCATTTTATTCTTTTAATTAAATAACTGGGTAAAAAACAGTGGACGTTACTTGTTCAACTTTTCGTGAGAGAAATGGATATTATTAAATGTTTTCCTGTTTGTATGCATAACATATTGAGTGTTGTGATCAACTTGACTTGGATGAACTCTGGACTCCTCATGCAATGCATAGGCTGACGGCATTTTTAACCCTTGTCGTGTGTGTATATATAAACCAGATCAGGTTTGTAGTTACATAGACAGCCAAAGAGTATATCTATCTATAAGATATTTTACAGTACAATGTCTGCACTGCAGTTTTGTTAATCATTTTCTGCTAAGTGGTAATGCAAGTTCTTCCTTTGAAATGTCTTTCCGACACACACACACTCGATATGAGGGATCCTGAGCAAAAATCAAGTCCAAAAAGTGATTGCGTACACAAAAAATATTAGCAAGGTTGTACACACACACACACATGAGGTACTTATGGTATGTGGTATGATTTGATGAATAATTAATCATGTATAAGGGTAGCCGCCTGTGGTCTCTCTCTCTTAAGTTTACACTGGAATAAACTAAAGTCGGAAGTATAAAAATAGTTGATGTGCGTGTATGATAGTATGATGGTAGGAGTTGTGGGGTATAAGGAAAAATTTTTAATTGTAAATGAACTCCCTTCAATTTAGACCAATCCAGTATGTACGTACAAATCTCATTTCAAAAATGGCTCACGGCTCCTTTTGCTCAATTTTATTAGGAAAATAAACAAATGCAGTACAAATGCAAGGAGTACGTGTAAGTAAGATTTTTGTTTGGACTATAATAATTTGGTAATAAATTAAAATTTCTAATAGAAATATCTCTCCTCATCATCATTCAAATATGCAAAATTCGTTTTTTGCAGTTTTTCCAGTCTATCATAAACAAAGGATATTGACTCGTTTTTCTTATTTTCCCCTTGTATACAAAAATATGTAATAATTTTAGCCTACACTGGGTAAGTATGGGTAGAAATTAACACCCTTGTTAGCAGCCAATTTCCGAACAAAGAGGTAGCGACCCCCAAAATATTTGAGAAATCTGTCCCAGAGAGTGTCCGTCCGGTCAAATTCAGGCATTCCGAAGCCCAGAATACTTTTCCCTTTCCCTCCTTCATCTAAAGCTTTACATGAATAATTGAGACAAGTTGCATTTGGTTTTGTTCCTCTTCGGAAGGATCTGGAAATCCTTGTGACTAGGCCATGGCTAAATATGGGGAATTCTTGGAGTTTCCTTTTTAGATAGAAAAGAAATTCGTATATTTTTATCACCTCACAACCACAACAGATTTAAAATGGCAGAGTGTAGATGAACTTTCACCTTTGTATTTGATTAGCTTCGAAAAATCCTCCTAAGGGTGTTTTAGACAGTTGACAAGAAATCCGTTCAATACATTGAGTTCCCTGGAGAATTTCCTGGACCAGGGAAATTGGAGTCCATACTCCGTCAAGTGATCTTGCATCTGTCCCTTCATACCTGGATTTTATTTTTTTAAAATTCTCAATTATATTAAATTGGAGTACGTTTTCTAGACTTGTTAGATAAATTGAAATTTCATACGGAGCAATGATAGGGATGACAAAGACAATGAGGACAACCAAAACGACTCTAGTACATGCAAGTAAATAGTAGATTTGTGTGTGTGTTTCATAAGAATGGAAGGCTTCCATTGGAAGCTGATTAAAAATAAAAAGATCTCATACGGGACAGCAAGAGCTCCAACGAGGAGGAATATGATTGGTCCAAAGACAACCCCCGTCGTTCCATAATCCAATTTATCATTGTCCATGAGACTCCATTTGGATCCTTCTTCTCCCTCTTCTCCTCCCTTAAATGTTCTTTCCCTAGTAATGACCGATTTCACTCCACTCTTATTTTCACCTTTCCTCACTACACTCAATCCATGAGTCCTTTCAAAACAACACTGGAGTATCCCGAGAGTTACGATGAGTAGGATATACACCCTGGATGTCATTTTGAACCGATTTTATGTGTTAGAAATAATAAGGTCAAAATCTTCAAAGTAAAATTCATCTATTCTCTCTCATGACAAATTCTTCTGAACAGAGAACAGAACAGAAAGCGGAGAGAGAGAAACAGAGTTCAGTCGACTTGTCAGTCTTTTTTGTGAGTGTAGAATAAAAACAGTGGAAGACAATTTGGCGTCTTCCCTTTATAAATATCAAATGGACATCATCATTCATCTCTAATTTTCCTAATTAGTTTTCTCTTAGTCCTTCCTAATCATTTTGTAACCGTTTCTTTTGTTCGACATTCTTTGTCTAACCCCTTTTACACGTTATGTTCACCCGACTTGCCATATTTGTATGCAATGTATTAAACTGATATTATAAATATATTATATCATTCTGATATTTATTAAATGGAACAGAATGAACAGAATGGGCCATAATTACAAATGCTTCTGGAAATCTCGTCTCCTCACAAAAAAACTGACTCATTTCACATGATGACCATGTGGACGACTCCTCTATCCCATTCTTGTTATTCCTTCCCCGTCCATTTTAATCTTGCTCGTCTCCACCCAGATGGAATGTGTTAAATTATGCAAATTCCTTAATTACTGGTTTTGACTCCTTGTCTCATCACTTCACTTATAGACCAATAAATTAATCATCTTTTAGTATCATATCATACGGTGTCAATCACAAACTTTGTTTCCTCTCTTTCAATCCCTTTTCATTGAAAATGGATTGTGTAATTATGACGCTTACACATTTTTTTTTTAAAAATAAATCTTATATAAATTTAGACGTTTCATTCCTAAATGAATTTTTGCGAATTCCACTGGATAACGCAAGACTATGTCAAGATAACGAGATAAAAAAGAGGTTGGCTGGTAGCCAAGAATTTTGTATCCAAAGGGGGTATCAAAAGTGCATTCAGGATACACTGTACAAAAAAATAAGTGGAATAATTCCAGACTTGTTCCTCTCTCTCTCTTCAACTGAATCACTATAGTTGACCCTCATACAAACAAGTATACATATGATGTGTGTGTACTATGTATTGTAGATAGCATGAAAAAATGAGAGATTCGCAACGTCATACAGAGATTGTTGACAAAAAAGTGTCTTTCGTATTTCCCATCATACAATTAGCCCTGATTGTGTGTGTGTATGTATTTGTGTGTGTTTAAGTTGATTGATAAGTGGACATTAATTATATAGGGGGATATATGATATTTCCTCAACTCTTCAATTTGAGGAGGAGGAGGACACAAAAGTGGACACGCAAATCACAAATGTGTGGTGTAAAAAAACATTGGGAAAAGTGACCGTAGGTCGGAAACTGTGCAACTCTCGTCTCAGTGAAAACAAAATTTGTTTAATAAACTAGCTACTTAATATCCGTCCAAACTTTTAACTGTTTATTACACAATGGAAGTGGAAAAAACTACTTAAAACTACTTCCACGTTTTTTATGAAAAGGCAAAAACAATTTCTTTAGATCAGAAAACTAATACAGTCTACACGCTTTGTGCTGTGTGTGAATGTGCTTGCATAAACAATAATGGTCAACATTGCATGTTCAAACTTGAAAGACTTCAATTACACGTAAAGGAGGAGAATGACACAAATTATTATAATAATCCAGTACGCATTTTTGGGGGAATCAAGAACAAACATTACACATACATATGTAATTCATTTTGAGGAGTCAAGAATCTTGACTGTGAACGAATTCAGTGGTCACTTAAAAATACATGGACAATTTATTAATAATGCTTTGGCAAAAAAATTGTAGCAAAAATAGCTATGTAAAACTCACAAACGTTTTTTTTATCCGATTCTCCTCCGGAGTTCACATAAAATAAATACGCAGCTCGTCTGTTATATAAAAAAGGAGATTATATAAAGGGGAATTATGGGAAGACAAATGGGGTAGATAGGAATAAGTGTAGACTAGGTTATGTAAAAGTAATGAAGAGATTACAACGCTTCTGTTCATGATATCCAGTAATTTACTACTACTAGAAATTTATGTAACATCTGAAAGATGAGAAGAGGAGGAAGAGGAGGGGTATTCTGTTTAAAATTTTACTCATGTTCATATTTTAAACATGGAAAAAAATTCAGGTGCAAGGAATTTTACACAGCCATGAACTTGAAAGTAGAAAAATATTAGAAAAAATGGGATTAAATTGACACTCCACAGCCGGCCTCATGATATTTCATGAGAGAATATTTTCAAGTCATTTTGAGTAAAGGATGAAAGCATACATAAATAAATATGGATGGAGGTATGTGGTAGTACAATGGAGAACTATTGTCTAGACAAGAGAGGAGGAAAACTCATGACATATATACTTCACTCAGAGTACCTTACGTACATACTATTTTCCGTGATGTCATGTCAGGGTGTAAAAAACAACTTTTACGATGGTCAAAGTACACACAGAGAGAGAAAAAACAAATTTTCTCCTCACTTGAGACCATCCTTATTTTTATAATACAAGAGACAAAAAATGTGTCCCTTCTTTTCTCTGTGTCAACTTTGCCAATAATTTGACGCAAATTTTTGACTTTTAACGCTGAAAGGGGTGAACACTCATCCATTCATCAGATGAAGAGGACAGACTCTTTTTTGTCGTACTCAAATTATATAAACGATCTTTTTTTGAAAGGGTTACATAACTTATGTAAGCATCGTAATAGCTAATCATTTCCTTTCCCCCTTTTCATCTTTTAGAAAACAAGAGCTTAGATATTTAATTTAGATTTGTCATCCGTTGAATTTATTCTATATGGAATTTCCTGGAAGGATTCAGCAAAAAATGAGTGACAGCATTCGGCTCATTACGTAAGTAAGTACATATTGTACACATTGAATGATTAGATGTGGCTAGTCACACTCCAATAATACGTCCCAATCTCATACATTTTGACAGGTTTTCATCAACTATGGACGTTTCTCATTCATAAAATTTGAGTGAAAAGTGTTACATAATGGATAGAAAATATTGGGGAAACTCTGTATACTTTTGTCCATTTCCTTATGAAATATGAGGACAGCTATCGGATGCAAATATTATTTTCATCTTACCATCAATAGCTACTAGTAGTAGTTACTGGCATTACATAAATCCATTTAGAAACAACTACCGATAACTCAATGTAAGCGTGTAATAAGATAGCTTATCTTAGATTAGTAAAACACAAAGGAAGGGTAATTTTAGTCATTTTTTAATTTTAAGAAACATGGAAAACTTGGGCCGTTTGTATTGGTTAAATCTGTCAATAACAACAACAACAAAATTGTTTTTTACAATTATGACTACATCCTGTTTCAACTTTCCATTCTTTCCAAGCACAATCCAGTTGAAACTTATAAGTTACATAAATGTAACTTATTTTCTCTTTACCATCAATAGATTTTCTTTGCATCATATTTTTCAACTTTTTAACTTTTTGACATAAGTAGTCATATTTCCTCTGAAACAAGAGGATAACGTCAAAACTTGGAGTATTTCTTAATAGACAACGTGTAGATATTCACAACTTATATAGTAAATTAACGAATGATTGACATTCATAAAAAACTAAAATTGTTCCAGTAGTTGTTGTTATTCACTTCGTAAAAGAAGATTCCGCCAGGAGCTGTCAGACTGGATTTTGAGGGGAAATGATAAGAAAACAACATAATTTTTTGACCTTGTACGAACTTGCCCTTGTCACCCTAATCCTTCTCTCCAGTCTATAATTACAATGTAATTTTACATACAATTAATCCTTTTCTACTTTCAGACTTGTGAATTCTGTCCTACCCCAACAAAAGAGTCCGACAATAAAACAAATTTGTTGCTTCCTTGATTCTCATTATCCTATGAAGACTTGGTCTATCATTAGATCTTGTTATCATTTTCAAAAGTTTTTGTTCTGCTACAACCCTCTCTTTCTCCCTCCACACACACTCGCACACACAAAAGGAAACCGGACTATGACTCTGGACCGATTAAATTAAAATTAGCTAAACAAAGAGGAGACTTAAAAAGCTCCTTCCTTTTAATGTGTAGAATATAATGAAATAAAGAGGAAGATTAAGTCTCTCATTCCTCCTGAATTGTGAACTTGAATAAGGATGGAAAGATTACAAGATAAAGTTAATCATGAGCTCTTTTCCAGTGAATTGGGACAAAAGAGATGAAAGCAATTCACTCTACTCTATTTTATGTGTACAGTACCTTTCATCTCTGCTGCATTGCGGCAGTGATGTATTAATATTACAAAGTTTATTATGTAAAATAATATGGTAAATAGTACACACGTAGGGCTTGTATTTACTTTGCATATGAGCGTAAAATTTTTGACGAAAAATAGCTTCAAAAGATGATTCTTGGTACATAAAACAAGAAGTTGATTGAATAGTGAATAGTGGTGGGTCATGACTCAGTCACTGAATGGACTAATCAATGCAATCAAATTGACACGCACATGCATCCTGATCTTTCCTCCTTCCGCGCACCTCGTCTTCTCTGAATGTTTAATCAGAAGAGAGAAAAGAGGGGGGGGGGGGGGAACACAAACACTGATGCATTTTTATGGATCCATGCGGGCCATCGTCATCGTCCTCCTCACGAATGAAAATGATGAAGATAATATTATCATCTCCCCACTACGTGGTCTCCACACACACACATAATGGAAAGTATTTTGGATATTAAATACGGGCGGTGTGTGTGTGCAGTGGATTATTACAACTTTTTATCCTTTTAAGCTCTCATCATCCTTTACATTTTAGAGAAATGACAATCCTATTTATAATATCCACACAGTGGTACATACATATTATGTACTTACGTGTGTATGTGTGTGCTTAGGAGAGACAAAAAGTTTTTCAAATTACACTATTGTCTTGCATGAAATCCAATTGATGCAGAAGAGACTGTGTCTCTTGTCTACCATGATAGACGTCTATAAATGGTTCTCGAGGATGTGTGGGACATGGGACTGATGTCTTTATTTATTTTGGAATGGTTAATAAGTTTGTGTATCCTTCCGTGTGTACTTGTTCCTCATCCCATTTTCCTTTTCTAAATGCATGATGAGGGATGGGAGAAAGAAAAAATGATATCTCCCCGTCCCATTCTCTCATTCTTATTCAGATGACGACTTGTTCATCTTTTTATGCATACTTGTTGTTGTTGGGATTGTGAGTGCATCAGTCCCGTTTCACATTTTTGTAAACCTGTCCAACGTTCCCTGAATAACAATAAATGACTGGAGAGTTGGTGTATGCTAGAGAGTAGCTCTTTGCCAATTTTGTTTTTGAAATAAATTATTCTTGTCCGACAATACGCATTTAAACGTGCATTCTGAGAAATGACAACCTTCTTGCACAAAGTGCATTGTGCTATGATTGTAAGAGAAGAAGGGAGAAAGAAAGGGAAAATCCGATTTAAAAGTTCTACAAGTTTAATTTGTAATGTTTAATTGGTTGTGTGTCCTCAAAATTTTTCACTGAAAAATTTTCTTTCTCAATGAAAATCTGAGGAAGAGATTAGTCAGGGACGCATCTGTTTTTTTATTAATAACTATTTGAATGTAATTTTGATTAGACTCGCTTTAGCGAGATTTAAGAGGAATCCATTTACCTGTGAAATTGAGTGATAAAAATATTCTCATTAATTTTAATTAACTTGTGTAGTATTCTTTGGATGACACCGATCAATTTCCCCACTCTCAATGCTCCATTTTTTATTTGACTTTCTATTATATTTATCTACTGTCTACTACTTGCCCTGTCTGTGCTTATGTAAATAATGAGTTGTGTAAGAAATTCACCCTATTTAAAAAATTGATCATAAATTACGGCCCACTGTTCCATAGTTCTGTCAATCTGTATGTACTGAGAATGAACAAATACTCTATTACTCCACGTATCAACCTGTCATATCAGTTATAGTGAAATATTATAGAGTTTAGCAATTAAATTCCATTTTAATCCATAATTTTTCTAAATTTCCACAGATATGATGTCTATAAATAAAATGTACACATAAAATACATTGAGTCACATCCACTGACAAACGACCTTTCCAGTCTTTTCTATACCTACGCTTCTGACATTCAGGATTGGAGTAAGGTAGACTTGCAACTTATTCAGAATTCAGGCTCAAAGCGGACAACAGAGATCATATTTTGATAATCCACTGTTGTAAGAACGTAGAAAGATAAAACAATTTAGAGCTATCAAAAACAGAGTAAAAATAACCGGTGGACCCTCATGAACGAAAATTAAGAGTGGAGAGCGGTTTAAAAACGGTTTAAAAATTAATTACGACGAAATTACATTAAATTTGATGATAGTACGAGTTTTTACAAAGAAATGAATAAATGATTGACTACACAGTGCACAACTACAAAGTTTGACGTAGATAAGAGAGAAAAGTATACACAGGAAACAATGTCCTTCTGCTCTGTCTGCTTGTCAGTGTTTATATTCTCACAAGTACACACACACACACACGCCAAACAGTCAACGTGAGTGAGAGTGTGTACTTTTTATTTTGAACTTTTTCATCAAGTTGAATGAGTGAAGAGGAGGGGAGTCTAAATACAACACAATGGAAATAAGACAGAAGCAGGTGTCATGTGGTGCTCACATTTCACGTACAAATTGCAAGGTAATTAAACAGCCACGCGAAGTATGCACGTACACACATACTCTCTCAAAGTACAGGTATATTACCTGTGTATTTACTGTACACAAGTTTGATACGATGACTCAGATCAACAACGACATAATTATACGGCACGCATATAGTATACTACTGCTTCCTCATTAATTACCACACAGATTTGTGTGTGATGTATTATGTACCTTCGAAGAGAGAGATTATGAGGAGTTGACAAGGGTTAGACGATCTATTCCGATGATGCGACAATGACGACAATAACAGGTTCATCAAGACAAGACGTGGTGGTGACAAAATGTGCAATTTTTTAAATGTATTTATTGAGAATTATTTGTACAAACACAATCACACGAATGTAATGTGCGTCAGTTGCGTTTGTATCGAATTTAGAAAGGCTCCTTTCAGTCCCTTCATATGGGGAAATATGGTAATAGACTAAATCAGAAAGGGACAAACCAGGTCAACCCTGGAAAGAACAAGAGAGAGAGAATAGGGATGGGATTCTTGGAAATTTCCAATCGAATTATAAATTTGTGTTCTCAAGAATTGTTATTTGTCTTGTTGTTTTGTGCTAAGGGCTTAAAAATAATGTTTTCAATTCCTAAACATTACACTGTGAGTATAAGATTCATGATGTGATTTGATTGAGGTGATGTAGACGTCAAAGAAGGAGGCTGCTGACAAAAATGGAGGAAACAAGAATACATAGGATTATTTATTTGTTGTTGTGAATTGTGAGTTAGGAAAAAATCATCTCATTCCATGACTCATCCAGATGATGATGATGTCAACAATTGAGGCAAATCAACACAAACAAATTGTTTTGTTTTTTAACAAAAAAAAGAAAGAGTTAATTATGAAATAAATATAGTGAGAAGACAAAAGACAGTCGTCAATGATGATTCCAGTTAACGTACATGACGTAGAGGAAGAAATGCATGGAAATATGCACACACACACACTGGTCAATCGACCTCTGAGAACATAAAAGCGCATTGTCTACGTCAGGCAAAAGTTGGCCTACAGCAAGTATACACAGGAATACATACAAATTGTATGATACAATACAACCCAGCAAAGTCGTTTTCATGTAAACGACCATCTCTACTTCATACATTGTGCTTGTTCACAATATATCATGGAAAAATATGATGGTAAACATTATTGGGAGTTACAAATAATTTGTAAATGTATTTCAAATAAAATCCCATCCTTTTTTTGTCCATGCACACACGGTGTACACACACACACACGCATGAATGAATGAAATACACACATGAGAAAAATACTCAAATTATCTCCCCAAATAATGGAGTCCATTATAGAATTTAGCAAGATACTCAATTTAGAATATTATCCTTCATTATTCACAACAGTGCGAGCCATGCAATGTGTGTGCCTTTACCACTTGTACTCACACGTATGATTCCTCCTCCCCAATTACACTTTATTCTATTATACCCATTGTTCATCTTTTCTCTCTCTCTGTGACATTTTTTGAAAAAAAATAAACAGTACATAGTTTCCATTCACAGTCAATAATATGTACTTGCAATAATTTTTAATGAAAAATAAACCCAGCATGGGGCTTGCATATATTAACTCCTAATTTAATCCACAAAATTTGTTCATTGAAAATATGAGGAAGAAAACACAGGAGTAGTTACAAGTTGACGTAGTTTTCTACTGTTTCTGGAAATTTCAGAAGGAGCAGAGGCAGTTTTTACTCGTTCCATCCTCTTGATTCTGCTCTATCCAAGGGAAAATACACACAAGTAGCGAGTTATACCCACAACGTGTAATTGTATCATAATCCATATCTCATCAACTCACATCTCCCCAACATTAGGATTGTTGTGTGTGTGTTTGAGTGATAAAGGTACATCTAACACAAAATCATTGCAGAGTCTCTCTCTGCAGAAACGAAAGGAGGAAAGGAGTCGAATCGTTCATGATTTTACATGGAATCCCTCATGTGCTTTTGTGCTGACTGTGGGTACATGACCAAAGACTATGAAATCCATGTGAAGCACAAACACACGAGAGAGTGAAAGAGGTAGACACGAACAACTGAGTTGAGTTGGTCTGGGACTCATCCCATTATAAACTAGCTGAACCATACCAACCACCACTCCAGTCACACCAAGAAAAAGAGATAGAAAGGAGGTACTTGACAACAACCCACCGAACATATATAAAGGACTCCTGTCTTCAGTCCCACACTCTCTTTCACTCTACTCACCCCAAACCACACACACACCCAACAATATGTGATTTAATACATGACAGCCCTCGTGTCCACCACCAACAGTTAGTGTCACAAACCCTCCAGTTTCCTCTCTACTCCTCCTCCAGCAATTTTGAACCATTTTTTTGTCATTAGGACTTCTAAGAGATTTGTCTACGAGATTATCTTCCAATCTTGTCTTATTTTGACACCCTTCACGATTCTTCCTTTCCAAAAAGAGGGATTTGTCAAAAAAACCTTACACTACACACACATGTCAAGTGATTTCCTACTGGAATTCAGCAAAGTGTAGAGGAGAAAGCTGCCTTTGGTTTTTGTGTCTCCATGAAAAGTTGTGAAAATTGGAGGATTTCTGGAAATTTTTTTTGTAAAGATTAAAAAATAGTGATTCAGTTTGTGAAGCTTTTTAGGGTTTTGTTGGAAGGAGATAGTAAATTTGTGTTGAACTTGTTCCTACAATTTTATGGGATAAATTGACTGGATTTAACAGAATAAATTTCAGTGGAGAAGTTTTTAGTTTCCCCCAGTGTCCACTATTACTAGTGTGTCCTCATTTTCCCTTTTGTCAAAATCTGGGGTGTCTTAACTTTTGTGTGAGAGTGCAAGTGCAATTTTGCAATTTAAGACAGACTGTGTAAATCGGAGGAAAGTTTGTGTGTGCTGTTTTGTTGTTTATTCCTCTTGCATGGGAATTTTGTGATTAGTCTTCACACACACACACAAGTCCATTATGGACCATTAATGCAGTGTACTTTGTGTATGGATGAAATCAATATATTGACAGTGACGTCTCGGTGGACGGTACCCTTTTCTCTATAATTTTTGTATGACCGGGATTGACATTGACTACTACTCTACTCTGAACTGCTCTCCCCGGCAGCCAGGTAATTTGCAATTTACAACTTATTACAATTGTACATGCACACACACTCTCCCTCTCTCTCTCCGTCTGAAAAATTTCTACAGGAGAAAATCATTCCTTGTCATGTTATCCCTTTATATTTTTCTTGAAGGCTATTTATTTGTACACAACTGATTTCCTAATCTAGTAATGATGAGATTTTTGAGGCGAGTGTATGCAAAAAATGGATTTTGATTATGATGGGAACCTGGACTGGAATAAGTTGGGATTACAAAATTCCCTGGTTGAGAGATTTTGAAATGAATCATGACATGAAGAAAGGGATAGGATGGGACGAGCATGTGAAAAAAATATGAATTAGAAATGTGAATGCAATTTTCGGAAGGGGATCTGATGATTAGTTTAGGCGTCCTGGACCAATTTTCTACTATTTACGCCGTCCGAATCCAATGAAAGGGAAATTTATTCTGGATTTTTATGACTCTTCTTACAAAATCTCATTCACTCATTCTTGACCTGGGCTTATTATTCAATGGCCCTATGAACTTGACTTACCTTGTCGTATGTGTACGTGCGTGTGTGTCTGTGTGAATGTATGGTTTTTATGACCTGATATTCTTTATTTAGACTACACCATCAATGTCATGTGGACAGACTTTGACTTTGGCATTGCCATTGTCATCCTTTTGTGAAAAATTGAAGGTGTGTCGTCGTCTTAAAGTTCAGTGTCAATTTAAAAATAAATGCTAAATGGTTGTCAATTTTAGGGCCCTCCTCACTCGTTGTTGTTGTTCAATTTAGACTAGGGGTTGTATACATGTGAGATATCTTATCGTCAACACTTTTTGTTAAAATTAAGTACAACAATAAAACCATAAAGAGTTGAAATTTACTACTCCTCTGTCAAAATTATGAAATGACGCATGTTAAACTATATCTTGACATCCACACAAACGCACACACACTCACATGGACACTTGTAAGTGTGGCTTATTGTTAGCCCTTGGACTTGAAGTGCAAAAGTTGTGACTGCATTCTACGTTTTCTAAAAGAGGTTTATTTTTCATAAAAATTAATTGTGCGGACTCGAGAGTCTGTATGTCTGTTGAGTTGGACAGAGAAGCGTGACGTTGCTTTCGGATGCAAAAATATTTTTGATAAGTTTTATTAGGATAATGATTTCTTTATAATGGTGGATTTCATGTTGAACAGACCGACACGTTACATTGTACTGCGGAGGGAGGGGGAATAAAAAAATAGTTTCAAAACAGGGGATTTTCATTGTCAGAGCTTCGTACAGTTGTGTGTGTGTGTGCAGAAAGAGAGGAAAGGATGATGAATGATCGTTTTTTGAAGAGTAATAAAAAGAGCAGATGAGTAGGGCAAATAATTTTTTTGAATGATTTTTGTTTGATGGGAACTCCAAGGGTAGGGAGGGTACACAGAAGTGAAGAGTGGAGTGAGTAATGAAAGGATAATCGATTTGGATTCAATTTATGGATGTGTGAGTAGTGCATGTAGTGTTTAGTGTAACACAGAAGATACAAAAATATAACAAATGACAGGAATGACAAGGATCGAATTAAGAGAGAGAAAGAGAAAAGGTGTTCCTCTCTCTCTCTTTCAACAAGTTCCAGCCTCAACTGGTCTTTTATTTGCCAATGCCCACACACACACACACACACAGGAGGGAAGAAACACAATGGGATTTCCAGTTTGTGTGCAATAACAATATCCTCCAGCTTGTCGCAGAGTCGATTTAGAATGTACAAAAAATATTGCGGAAAACAGCATTGACAGCCAATAAATAAATACAAATGAAAATTTTTAACTCCAAATTTGGTTTTTCTTTTACTTGTAGTTGTGGAAAAAAGACAGGATTTGATAAAATAGTATTTCTATGAATAATGTTCACAGGTGCACAAATTACAAAGTAAATTAAGATCACTTTGTGTGTGGATTGGAGGAAGTGAGTTATTTTTAAAAATCCACATTTAGAATTGTCACTTTTTACGAGTAACTCATGTCTGTCGTTGTTGTTGTTGTTAAACCCCCGTTTCTTTTTCTAGAAAATGGTTAAATGATTAAAATTCTTTTGTGAAGTGTACACAAAATGAGTACACTATAAACTCGCTAACTTGCACAAAGAGAGAGAAAAGTTAAGGGTATAGGATGGATGTACTGTTGAGGAGATAGTGAAGTTCAAGTTACAATTAAGTAAGTACAGTAGCTTTAACTCTTTTTTAACATGCTGTCCGTTGACCAAGACTGATTGGACTAGTAGAGGAAGCCACCTTCTTTCTATGTTGTATACCTTTTAAAAAACATATTTTGGGTAGATTAAAATAGAAAAGTGCCCTATAACCTAGTATAGATGAATACGAATAAGTAGAATTGGGGATAGTAGAGAAGTCCCCTGCAAAAACATTTACGTTGAACCTACCACACACACACACACTTGCTTGAAGGTTTTTCCTCCAAAAAAATTACAAAGTGCCTTTTTAATATGTAATCAGTATAGTCAATAAAGCTTCCTAGGATTCTAAAGGGTAATAAAAAAGGCCATTCCCTCCATGAAGAAACCCCACCCTCAAGGGTACAACAATATTTTGGAAATTTTCCATACACATTTGTGTGTTCGTGTGTGTGTGTGGATGAGTGTCAATATTATGATATGACATTATTGAGTAGCTCGTAACGAAAAACATAAGGTCACCAAGTCAAAGGGCAATGTGAGGGTTGCTTGTATCATCATCATATTTACCTGTTTTTGCAGAAAAGCCCACTTTGTTGAAGAAAGGGTGTTGTAAACCTCCCTCCAAAATATTTAGTAGGTGTCTTTATCCTCTTTTGAGTTTAATAATAGTATCAAGATTGTCCACTCTGGGGAATTCCCCGTCTTTAAAAATTACGAGTCATTCATTGCTGAGGAAGGGGAAAAATGTGGGGAATGACAGTCTTTCATTCATTGTTCAAATGATGGTTCCATTGAGATCGTCAATTACAAGTAGTAATACAGGGTCATAAAACTCCAAGAGATCAGATCGGACACAAGTCATAAATCAACAACTCAACAAGGCTGAAAGTTGATACATCTTTGATAACCAAAACACTCTCTACTACAGTGGCTATTTGATTCCTCCTGAGACACAAGGCAAAAAAAGTAAAGACAACAAAAGTCTTGACACATAAATCTTATTCTATAATTTTTTTTTGTCGGAGTCTTGGATTTTTAAATGTTCAAGACAGTGAGTCTCACATTATGTCACATGTAAATTGAGTACTGTTTTTTTAAACTGATCAAGACAAGGATCTGGATAAAGATGTTGCATAACATCAATGTTGATTAGTGTCAGCATATTTTGTAAGTAAAATATGATTTGATGTATGATTTTGTGGATTTCAGGTTGATATAGGGAGGAGGGACTTGTGCTGAGAAGGAGGAGGACTTTGGAGTGAATTAGGTTTTTCAAGAAAAAAGTAATTTCGGGGAAAGTCAAGATGAAGACGGAATTGATTCACTCGTACAGGTTGGTTGTCTCTACAAATTCTTTGTATGAAAAATATTTCAAAGAGAGAGTACATTTAACTGAGGTTATGATTTACTTGAAAATTATAGTAGTGTGAGTATCTCGGGTTTATCCCGTTCCCCCTCCACAGCCTCGTTCAGTCTGAATGGAGCATTCTCAGCGTCCCAGACAGGGCTGGTCAGGAAGGGAGGAGGGGGAGGAGGAGGAAGAGGGGTGGATCGGGACGACGGAATGAATAATAACTATTCGGATAGTAGTATTAATGAAGTGAATGTGAATGAGAATCAGGAGGAAGAGGAGGGATGTTTCAGACAATGGACAAGGAATACTTGTCGGAAGAAAATCCTTTACAAAAAACTTCCCATTTGTAATTGGCTTCCAGAATACAATCTCAATAAATTACTCGTCGACTTCATTGCCGGAATGACTGTCGGTCTCACTATACTACCACAAGCTTTGGCTTACTCTACTTTGGCTGCCCTCCCACCCCAAGTAAGTCCCCTCTTAATTTTATAATTAACTCTACATTTGTAGATCGTTGAGTGGCACAGTTTCATGGATACAAGGACAAGGCTCTCATTTTAATTTCGACTCCATTTAAGGATACATTTGAGAGACAAAATTATGATCAAATATTGACTATGAGAAGACACGTGCACTTTGTCAATGTTTGTCCCTATCCATCTTGTTTCTTTTAAAAATTGGAAAGGTCACTTCATATTTTCTTTTGGGTCTTCCAAACTAATGGAATAATTTGGTTACATTTCCCTCATTTAATGTGATTAAGTTAGGAAAAAGAAATAAATGCGAAATTCTTTCTGATTGATGGATTTCTCTCTCTCTCTTTTCTAGTTTGGACTGTACTCGGGGTTCATTGGATGTTTTGTGTACATATTTTTTGGAGGGACAAAGGACGTGACGATCGGACCCACAGCCATCATGGCTATTATAACCCTTTCTTACACGTCTGGGAAACCTCCAGAGTATGCCGTTGTACTTGCTTTCTTCACTGGAATTGTTACTCTTGGAATGGGACTCCTTCAGTTAGGTATGTGTCTCAATTAACTCTACTTTTCATGTTGCAATTAAGGCTTAGTACATAGTAGGTATGAGCATCTTCAAAAGGAATTCATAAATGCTCTCATGGGAGACTAGAATCTTTACATTCTCTTTACAATTGACTTTCTCCGCAATTCCTTGACTTTAGAAAGTTGAGCATTGTATAGAAGACTAAACTATTTTTTACGTTAAAAATATCCAGGATCAATTTGAGTGTTTAATTTCAGTTTTAAATGAGAACATGGTCGTTCTACTTTGTTGTAAAGTCTAGAGTTTATACAATTATTATTTCTACACTGTCACATTTCGACTGGAATTAACTGGAATGGTGGGGAGCTCTTTAGACAGGATAAATCTCAACCATTTCACTTGATCTTATCACATTTGACATGGACGGCTTTGTTTAATGCATTTTGTACGGTACACGCTCTCCATATTTTATTATTTATTATTATTAGCTTTGTTCACACACTCTCCTGGCATATTTTCAGTGACTACTTTCACACACCTAAAGCACCGAACGGAAAAAAACTGGTTTAAACCACCCAATTTAATCCAGATGGATTTGTGTGACTATAAATACACATTGATTTTAAATTTTATTTTATTGCAGGGTTCATTGTGAACTTTATCTCGACACCGGTAAGTCCACCACTTTATTTATTTTGAACCAGTTTAAACAAGTTTATTTTGCCTAATCCAGTGTGATGTATTAAAATAGACCGATTTAAAAATAATTTTTGCTAATTATGGTCCACTTATTGTAGGTTATCAGTGGATTTACTTCAGCTGCAGCCATCACAATCTGTTCGACTCAAGTCAAGGCTCTCCTTGGGCTCAGTTTTCCTGGTGAAGGTTTTCTTGGAGTTGTGCAGGGGACTATCAAAAACTTTTCATCGTTCAAGACAAATGATGCTCTACTCAGTGTGGCTTGTATTGGATCCCTTTTGTTCCTTCAGGTAAATTAAGATCATGATCGTGTGTACAATCTTCACCTAATGTCATACTGACATATTCATAAATGATTCATCATAAATTGATTAAATTCTGCAGAAGCTGCAAACAATTTTCAAATGTCTCACAAAATGCTTCCCAGCCATGGACAAAGTTTTGTGGTTGATTGCTACATCAAGGAGTGCGATTGTTGTCGTCGTCTGTACAGTTGTTTTCACTTTCATCGGAGACCCCACACCTGTACAGGTCGTCGGGGATATCACAGCCGGGTAAGTCCTTTTAATTTGTTTAAGTGCAATTTGTTCATTAGATCCACTTTAGTTATTTTGATGGCTTCTCACAAATTTTTAACCTTTTGATGTGTGTTTGTGGTCCAGATTACCAAATTTCGCCCCTCCTTCGTTCACCCTCTCAATGAACAATACGATCACAGGGGAATTGGAAACATTCACCTTTACACAATTGATTACTCAAGCCAGTTCTGCCCTCATTGTCATCCCATTGTTGGCCATCATGGAACACATCACGATTGCAAAAGCCTTTGCTGGGACTTCAAGGGTGGATGCGACACAAGAGATGATCACAATAGGGCTCTCGAATCTCCTCGGTTCCTTCTTCTCATCCATGCCCATTACTGGCAGTTTCTCCAGGACAACAGTGAACCATGCATCCGGAGCTCAGTCTCCAATGGGTGGCCTTGTCACTGGAGTCTTAGTAATTATGGCCCTCCAATTCCTAACACCCTACTTTTATGTGAGTTTGAATCATTTTAAATTATCACATGTCAATGCATCACAACTTGATCAATTTCTTTTCTCTAATTGCAGTATATTCCAAAACCAAGTCTTGCTTCCGTCATCGTGTGTGCCGTTATTTTCACTGTTGACCTGGATATCATTTACCCAATGTGGAAAAGCAAAAGTATGTCATTTACTAGGACAATTGGAATTACATAATATAAATTGAGTACTTTCACTTTCACTAATTAAATTAAATTATGATTCTAGAGATGGATTTAATTCCATGGGCAATCACCTTCCTAGTCAGTCTTTTGGCTGACCTTGCCTACGGAATCCTTGTTGGCTTCGCAATTAGTGTCATGTTCCTCCTGTACTACTCAGCTCGACCCGGGATTCGGGTTAAACGTGGAGAGGTACACCTAATTACTTTCACTCTCATCTTTACAAACCAATGAATTGAATCTAATGTATCTTTACAAAATATTTTTAAAAAAATATTCTAGACATCAACTGGGATTGAATTTATCGTGTGTGACCTGGATCGTTCTTTGGTATTCCCATCTGTGGAATACTCTCGATACATCGTCTTGAAATCTGGGTCAGTCTGGGCTTCTAATCATCTTCCAGTTGTCATCGACTGTCACCACATTCAATTTGCTGACTTTACTGCGGCTCAGGTATTAAAGATGACTGTCAAACTGCACTTTCTCTTATGAATTTTGATATGATATGTATTTAAGTGTGTATCTCTTCAAAAGAAATGAATTTTTAATATTTTGGTTCGTTGTCTGAACGGGATTTCAGGGGATGAGGGATCTATTCATTCTTTTTGCGGAGAGAAAGCAAGAATTAATTTTGTGGAAATTAAAACCATCTGTCCTGAGGATCGTGACTGGTGTAATGGACTGTAGTGGAACTCCATTCAAGTACTGCAATACGGAAGCGGAACTTGAGAGACTTTTAGAAGGTACAACAACTGTTTTACATGTTGTACATAAATACATTTGTGATGATGATGAGTCATTTATTCATAAAAAATTTCTCTGGAAAATGATTTCAGACTCTGTACAGCCGGTTCCGGAGAAAACAAGTGACGTCCGGATTACATTCACCATGGCTGATGAAGATGATGATGGGACAGACTCGGATAGCCCAGTAGAACAGAACCGAATGTGATTTTTTAGTAACCGTGTATTATTAAAATTTTGCAGCAAAGAACATACTAATGTAAATTGTTGTTCTCTCCAGTCAAAATATGATACAATCATATCATATCTTTACTAATAGTTATCAGTGTATACTTTTTAACGTTTTTTTGTTGTTTTAGTTGACTCTCCTTATCATCTGTGTTATTTTTATACATTTAAGTTTGTAACTACCGAAAAAGCTCATGATGTAGGTGCCCACAATGTGTTATTACATATTATAAAGCATGTATTGTATATTTTGTTGCTTACAGCATGACTGAAAACTGTCAAAAGTGTGACCTGTGAAATGAAAGTGACTTATAAGACTATGTAGTCGTTGTTTGTATACTAGGTAATATTATATTTGATGTAGTTTCTACGTAATTTACAGTGTAGACTCGAGATTATAGACACAAAGAAAATTACTAAGTAATATGATACAAAAAAGAATGAAAATCCTTGTGTCGATTCCTCATATTTATAAGTAATAAAAAAATTACACTGTATCCCAACATAAAGGGCTTATACATAAGTAATAGTGTAAATTATTCATAAAAAATCCTTTAGTAACAACATTCAACCTACCATAAAATATAAGTTTAAATGTTACAGCAAATAACTACATTTTTTGATTATTTATTGCTGTATTCCTTCAGTACAATGGAAAAGGATTACCTACAATATGTAAGAGAGAATAGGCTATCATTTTTGTAAAGATATAGCATATCAAGAAAAGACCAAAGTCAACAAAAAAAAGACAAGAGAGGAAAGAGAAGGAAGGAGGAAATATAGGAGAGTTCTAATGCTGAAATCAACCTGTGCAAAAAACTTGTAAATAATATATTATATTATATCGTATATCGTATGCTGGCGTTATTTCAAAAGTTATGTAAGAAGCTACTATTTTACAATTTAAAAAAACTCCTTAAAGTGTTTATTATAATATTTACATAGTCGCATTATAACATGTTGAAAAAAAGACTCAAATGATAGGCCAATAAAAACGACATTTTAAGAATGATTTTCACAACTACGGTACTCTGTTTTGTCATATTGAGATTCTGTTCACTTGACAAGAAATTAGAGAAAGGAGGAGAAAAACATGACCGAAAGAATTTTCATGTTCTTCTAGATTGACCTGGCCTTTGACCCTGTTGAAAATTTTGCTGCTGTTGAGGAGGTGGTCGTTGTTGTTGTTGATTTCTACTCGACTCTCTCCATAAATTGAAGTCAATGCCTTGTATCACAAGGGAATTACAAGGTACGCGTTTATTCCTGTAATTGATATGTAATCACATTATTATACTTTACTAAGTCTCAAATTCATTTAATAATTTTGAAAAGAATTTGATACCAACTTACAGAAATGAGGCTTGTTGAAAAACTAATGGTTGGATGACAGTAATGTCATCCGAATTGTCACACATAACCCTAGCTAAACTGACTTTTCGAATTTGATCCAGTTGTGCTTAAAAATATAATGGTAAATTTTACTTCACCACAGGACGAAATATTCCAAAAAAACTTTTTTCTTTGAAAGAGAAAGAAGGAGAAAGTTACCTGGGGTAAACCGGGCACCGGCCTCCTCATAGAAAAATCGATCGCCTCGACGTAATCTGGCAAACTGTGAAAGAAATATTATAATGACAATTTCCCATCCCATACTGCAATACAGATTTGAATTGATTGTCCTCACCTGATCTCCAACTAAACAAACGAATGTGGGACCCAAAATGGCACCTGGAAATATTGTTCCGTTCGAAGAGAAACGACAATGAAATATATCAACAGAAACATTAATCTTGTCTCCATATTAAAAATTTTACCTGGTAATGGTGTTTCTCCGATTCCACCTGGAAAGATATGCAAAATAATTTTTATGTGTGAATTGGCATATTGTTATAACTGATTTCTTACCGACGAACAGATCAATGTCATTGACGTCTTGATACAATGCTCGAAGACGTTCAACAGCCTAAAGAGGAAACATTACTTATTACTTTTTACAAATTTAAAACATTGCTCATGTGGAAAAATTGTGAATATCTATACCTTTGGTTGCATGAACGTAGCCAATTCCTCCCAATTATCTACTCTTTTAAAACCACACACTTCTCGAAAGTCATTAAATGGTGGTATACCATGATCCCTACCTATTCAAAGGCGAAAGCAAAAATATAATACAAAAATTGTATTTTCAAAAATTAAGTTATAAACTCCCAAGTTAATTAGCATATTTACCCCTTTGGATGTTCAGAGACATCAAGTCCAAACCAAACGGTGAACTACCTTCGAATAAATGGTTTGTCAGCTAAAACATTTCAAAAAGATTGATTAAATTTTGATGTAGATGGAAAATAGAAAGAGAAAAACGCTGGAAAACTTACGGCGTCTGTGACGAAATGATCAAACTTTTGGCAATCTTGTGTTGTCAGTCCCCTAACTAACGAGTCAAAGGAATCGTAGAGGGCAAACGGAGAAAATTGTGTTTTTGCGAATGGAACTGATGAAGACACTGTCCCAAATTGAGTAAATTCCCTATAAGACAAGTGATAATATTTCTTAAATGGCACCATTTTAAAATATTATTTCTTTAAATTCTTCTCACTTGACAACTCCCTGGACCAGAGTATGTCCAAACCGGTAGGCAGCTGTAGCAAATTCGTTGGTGATTGTTGGATCAATGTCTGGTTTGTACAGGTTCGTGTGACCCTTCTCAGCTGGGGTCAATTCGAAAGTATGCATGAACTCTGGACCCAAGACAAGTGGTAGAAACTCATTGTAAATGATGTGTTGCATTTCTGCAATGACAATCCTCCTACTCTCTTGAAATAAAATTTCATCATTCCAGGAGGGATTGAGTTGTTTGAGAATTCCAGCAATTCGATTGTGTTCTCGAACCCAAATTGTGTGCATCACTGCCAATTCTGCATGTTCATTCACTCGAGTATCACCGGCCCGGAAACAAAACCTTTGTCTTTGACGGTCAGAACATTCCCCTTGATTGGCTGGAAGAAGTTGTCGACCCCGAGTTGCGTGTGTCGCCTGGATTGAGAGACGTCCGTTTACAAATTCTCTCAGAGAATTTGCCCGGTCATCCGTTGAACCATACACGTTGGAGCCATCAATGAAACCAGTTATCTGATTCATTTGTTCTCTTGGTCCAAAATTACATTCTCGTCGTGGGGCAGGGAGTGACCTGTTGAGAAATGATTCCAGAGAACGTTATTGTTATGTTGGCTCCTAACTTTCCTAAATAATGACTCACCGAACCATTTCCATGCACTGTTGTCCAAAAGTTGAGAAAAATGGATCATTTCGTGGAATGTCAATGGGCAGACAATCAGGATGTCTCCGATTGGGTGGAAGATGTTGTCCATTTTGACAACAAGAAATGCCTGGAGAAAGTATAAAAATTTATGTGAGAAGAATCATAACTCTGTCCAAATAATAGGGACGTGTATGACAACTAACCGGTAGAATTGGCTCCTTTGACAATTGGTGTATGTGTCAAATCATGGTCAAGAAACTGACCCCACTGCATTAGCATTAATGTCAAGTTGGAATACGGATGATTTTCGTCTTGAATGTAACTTGCACCTGTAGTACAGAGTGGAGTCATGTTTAATTACTTTCCTCACATTTATTGGATTGTAAAAAATTTATTAATGCTGGTTCTACATACTGATTGCACGAGGTGAGGGCAATGGGGCACCATTTCCTTGTCTACTTCTTGGTCTACTTACTCCTAAAAAATAGCAACAAAAACAAATTTATGAAGAAGAAGAGCAATAAAAAATACAGTATAGAATTTCACTGTGGAATATGTATACCATCGTCGTATCTTGGAGGAAGAATCCTAGAAAAATAAACACAATTAAAAAAAGGTCAATGGAAATTTAAAATCCCTCACGTATTTTATTCAAAATAAAACCTTTGGAAAGCGGTTCCAGATTTTCCCCAGTCTGTGTGTTGTCTGTTATTACACGAACCGTCAATCGTCCTGTAGGGAAAGTTGGGACGACAAATGGACACTGGAGGACATGTGTTTGCAATAGATGTTCCTTGAGCACTAAATCTTGGAAGGGCAAAGGTCCCTTGGAGAGGAGACAATTTAAATCTAGACAATCAGAATTTTATTTTAGTTACATGAACAAATCCCATTAACCACTGTGTGTGTATATTAGACTAAAGTACTGAAAAAATTGTGGAAAAACGTTACTTACTCTGCAGACAATTTCATTGATGTTTCAAGATTTTTTTGAGCATCGTCCCCTTGATTCAAAATTTTATTTGTTGTTGTGAAAAACTTTTGATGAGAATCTGCTGGAGTTCCTTGTTGGATCGTTTGCTATGTACGTATCAAAGTCAATGATGAGTTTAAAAAGTAAAAGTATGAAAAAAAACATATTTACTTACTTTATCAACAAATAGGATATTATCCACCGTCTTCTGTCTCTCTTGGAATTGTCGGACTCCATCATCTGCAGCCGACTGAAGTTGTTGTTGATTAATTTTTGGAATTACGACAGGAGGAGGGGGTGGAGGAGATAGGACTCCGTCCGCTCCCACTCCTGCTGGACGTGGTTTTGTCTTGAAACTTTCATTGTCCTGTAAGGGACAACATATACCCTTCTGACCGTCACCAATATTACAAGGGTTGTCCAGTAGTCCAGGAATTTCTGCATAAAATATAGCACACTGAGCCAAAGGCTTGCACAGTCCAGGTTTCTTTAAACAGCAAAAAATTTGTTTCATTGTTAACAACTCTTAAATGTGGTAAGCATTTAATTGGCATTTAGTAAAATACTGTTTCACCTGTGTAGGAGTGACACAGGATGGATTAGAGACGACAGGAACATCGTCAAATATAATGTCAAATCTTGGTTGTCCTTGTTGCTGTTGTTGTGGTGGTGGTTGTTGTTGTGGAGGCTGTCCCTGCGGAGACCCACCTTGACTATTCTATACGAATAATAATAATTTTTGATTGATTATTGAGAAAATCCAAGAATATAATTGATAATAAACTTACCGAATTTCCAAAGTTGATTTGACAAACTACTGGCTCCCAAATTATAATACACTGCAGACAAAATATTAAATATTTCCATCGGCTTCCAAGATTTTGAAAAGCTAACATTTTGCTAAAATAATAAATAATAATGCTGGAGTGTAGAGAGAATCAATTTGAGTATTTCACTTCTAGCCGTGCAGGCCAATGTGTAACAGAAACATCATCATACATTTTCCTTGTGGGATAAACCATTTCCACACCTTATAAATCACTACCTTTAGATTCATTGTTTGCTAGACTACTCATACACTATACTTCACCTTGCATCTTCTCTTTTTAATAGTTAATGTCCATTCTATAAGTGTTGACGTAGTAGGGACTCCGCTTTTTCCACACACACACACAAGAGTGTGTAAACAACAGTTTATATTTAATAATAATTTATGCAAATGTTCCTATGCACAATGTCTCATCATTTCTTATTACAAGGCAGCATCATTATGTGTGTGAGTAAATACCTATTACGAGGATACCTACCCAGTATAGTAGTTACTGCAAAATGAACTACTACAAGTTTTCAAGGTGTGTGTGTACATTTCTTTGTCTGCAATACTCTACAGTATGCGGATTGGGGTACCTGTCAAATAAACTATATCAGACTGGAACAATGAGAAAATTCTAGCCACGCTTTATTTTTTGCAACATTTTTTTTTGCAAATGCCGAGAACTCTCTCAGGATGCATTGTCCAGATCAAAGCTGAGTGAAAGATGAAAAAAATGCACATATTAAAATTGGAATATTTTTTTTCCTCACAAGAAGAAATCAGTCAATAGAATAATAGGTAATTGAAATTGTCCTTGTCACGAGACGAATTGTTAATTATGATACGTCGAGATATGAAACTTAGCAAGTGTACTAAATATTTGTAGGGAAATGCCGTAGATCCCTAACACAACAGGGCTGAGGACGGACACAAGGAAAGTCAGCATGTAGTAAAGAAATTCTCAGAAATACTAAAGCCGGCTCATTTTGTCCTTGATTGACCTACAGGTTTTAAAACTTTAAATTCGCAAGCCAATTATCCCCTACTCTTCGAAGTATGATAATGTCAAAACGTCTCGTGTTATTTCATCTTTCTATACAATGACCAAGTAAAGTAATAAGGAGAAAAATGATACACAACTCTTGGTAAAGTAAATAGAATTATTATTCTTTCGTATGCGTAAATAAATAAAATTATATTTTTAAACACCCACATATAATTTTTTTCTTTTTCATCTTGTAAAAGTGTCTAAATCTTATTCATTTATACATTATTATATTATATAATTCATAAAATTGTCATTCAAGAGGAGCATTATCAAAATTAATTAAATACAATTCTAATATCATATAAAATATAGATGACATTATTGCTCGATTCCCAAAGAAGAAGGCCGACACGGCAATATGGCTGACTTGACAGGAAGAAGGAAGAGAAATAATCTATGATGATTCTTCTTCAGTATTACATCTCATTTGGTTGCGTAACTATAATACATTCAATTACTAAGATTACATTCAAATACAACAGAATTCCTAATCAAATTCAAAGTCGGACGAACTGCCCTCACTGTTGGGGCCTGGAGCATCTTGACTCGTCTCGGACTCTGTTGTATCTGCGTCCACATCCATGGGTTCAGCCCTCTGATTTCTAACTGCAAGGGGTGAAGAAATCAAAGTAGGACGAGGAGTTGAGGTCAGTAAGGGTACACCAATAAAATCTTCACGTTCAAAAATTGCAGATACATCACTGTCACTCTCTACCATCTCTTGTCCAATATTATGACCACTGCCGCTGACAATGGCATCATTTTCATTTTCAGTAGAAGAGACCATGGACAATGCTGTACCGTTGGAATTTGGAGTCGATTTGTTACTCGCAGGTTCACATGATGATGTGGAACTTGACACCACATTCACTTCATCCCTGGCAGCTTGAGAACTAGTCACCTTGTCCGTGACAACTTCTTGAGAACTCACTACCTCATCTGTACTTGACGGCTTCTGGGTGCCGTTTGTCCCCTCACTACCCGTTTCTTGAGTCTTCTGTGAATTACCAGATTGTTTTGTGTTTTGACTTGGTTGTATCCCCTGAGTGTCCAATGGGAATGGTTTTCCAGCCTCATCAAATTTTGCCTTCATAATACTCAACATTTTACTAACTCCAATATGGATAGAGTAGGACATGTTATCCACTTTGTACACCCCAAGGAGACTGTCAGCCAACTCAAACATGTTGGAACGGAGTGAAATGATGATAAATTGAGTAAATTTTGTTCTGTCCTGCAATTTCAAAAAAAAGTTAGTTTTAATGGAATGATATTTCTTTACTACTGTAGTAGCTGAATGAACCTCCTGCTATACAATTAAAAAATACGAAATTAAAGAAAAATGTTAACAATCACATTTACCTTGATATAATTTGCAATAATCGATACATTTTTAAAGTCTAAGGCCGCATCTATCTCGTCCATCACGTAAAAAGGACTTGGCTTAAAAAAATGAAGAGCAAAGATTAAAGCTAGAGATGACAATGTTTTCTCTCCACCTGACAGATTAGAAATCTTCTTCCACGTTTTTCTGGCTGGTCGAACACTGTAATCAAACACATATTATGAATTATAATTTATGACCGTTGCAGAAATTTCTTTGGCAGTCTTTTTGCATTGGAAATAATTTTTAAAAACATACAAAATAAAAGTATTTATATCGACTCACCTAAATTGTACTCCAGATGAAAATGGGTCAGTTGAATCAACCAAGTCAAGCTCAGCGTCACCACCCATAGAGATCATTCTGAACATTTCTTTCAATCTTGTAGAGATCACAGCAAATCCTTCCATAAATTCTGATAGACGTTGGGCAGTTGTTGTAATGTATGCATCTCTGAATTTGTCTCTTCTTGCTGTCACATTATCAAGTTCTTCCACTCTTGCCAAAAACATGTCAATCTTTTTCTTGTACTCATCCAGGATATTCAAGTTGGGTGATTCACCTTGTAATTTTTTCTCATACTTGGCAAATTTACTTTCAAGTTCTTTTAAATTCAAAGCAGCCAATTCTTCTTCAGAGAGGATTTTTAAAGGAGGCACTTCTTCCTCAGGTATTTCTTTCAAAACCAGAGCATTCATAATATTTTCGTAGTGTTTCATTTGTTTTTGAAAACTTTTCAAGTTGCCAGACATTTCTTGAATTTTAGCATCCACCTCTACTTTTGACTTTGCTAATTCTTTCTCTTCATCTTTAAACTGGTTCAAAACTTCTTTCTTTTTTGTTAGTTCTTCTTTAGCTTGCTCAACTTCCGCTGTCAACTCATCCAATTCGGCTTTGAGAACTTTTGAACTAGCTTCAATGTCTTTCCTTGCTTGACTCCACTTCTCCATATTATTCTGAAGTTTTAGAATATCCCTGTCCAAAGTTTTGACCCTTTCCGACGCCTTATTCCTATTCTTTTGATAATTCTTCAAGTCAACGACAATCTTGTCAATTTCCTCCTGGACCATTTTTTTCTGATGTAATTTAGAATATCCCTGTCCAAAGTTTTGACCCTTTCCGACGCCTTATTCCTATTCTTTTGATA
Organism: Pygmarrhopalites habei; assembly: GCA_009870185.1. Classification (NCBI taxonomy): domain Eukaryota; kingdom Metazoa; phylum Arthropoda; class Collembola; order Symphypleona; family Arrhopalitidae; genus Pygmarrhopalites; species Pygmarrhopalites habei. The sequence continues at coordinate 35,922 of WJFB01001032.1, forward strand.
ATTCTTCAAGTCAACGACAATCTTGTCAATTTCCTCCTGGACCATTTTTCTCTGATGTACAGATTTTTCTAACCTCTTCCTTATTTCATTCCTTCGGTTCACTTGAAGTTCTTTTAACTCATCAGCCAATTTTGTTGCTGCTGCTTCCGCATCTCTAGAATTCTCCATGATATCTGCGAGTTCTTCTTCAGCTACTTTCACTGCTTGCTCCTTTGTCTTTAAAATCTTTGTGTCAACTGCAGCTTTCCTGGCAACCACTTCTTGATCCTTGACACGTTTCTCTTTGAATGGTAGTTGTCTCTTGAGGTTGGCCAAATCCCCTTGAAAATTTTTGATCTTGTCATTGATACTTTTGATTTCATTTTTCAGTTGAAAGATTTCACTTTCTAGTTTTGTCCTCCTAATACTCAAAGTCTTCAATTCCCCATTCAGGTCATCACACTGCTTCTTCAACTTGTCAAGATCCTTGCGAGTAACTTTACTTGTCAAGCGAGTTGCCATTCCTGAGTTCATTTTCCCAATTATTTTTGCTCTTCCACCACCAGTCATGGATCCTAAAGGAAGAAAAATAAATTTAATCATGAAACTGTTTACATGTTCATTGTACTAGAGTGACATTCAGTTCAGGCCTTTGAAATCATAATTTTTAAAAATAAAGAAACATACCTGTAGCCTCAATCAATTCACCAGCCAGTGTGGCAACTCGGTGTCGTCGCTGTCCGTACGCGATTTTGGATCCAATCTCTAAATTTTGGGCAACTAGAGTATTTCGTAGGGCTTTAAAAAAAGCTGGAGCAACTTCAGGCTTGGAAATCTTGAGCAAGTCAAATAATCGATGTGACTGGGCTGGAGCATCAAAACGATTTCTCATTTCTTGAGCAGGACCAGTCAACCTATTGAGGCAAATGAAGTTTTGGACTTGCATCCTCCTCTGCTTCAGTAGAGCAATACATGCTTCACCAGTGTCGTCATGGTCCACAACCCAGAAATCTAACATTCCAGTTGAAACCGTGACCGCTACATTATATTGCTCATCAATGGTTGCCAAATCTTTCAGTCGTCCATACAGACCTGAACCAAATTAACAGAATGATTATCAAAGTAAAATGTACAATATCAGTTTTTAAATAACAGGAATATGAACATGTGATGTAGTAGTTGTATGTACCTTGTAAGCGTCCCTGCTCTTTCTCCTCAAAGAATAGTTTGTAGATAGCATCGGTGGCTCCGGATCCTTCAAAAGATTCTCTCGCTTCTTCCAAAGCGGCGGACAAGCCAATCATTTCTTGTCTCTTTTGTTGTTCTTGCTGTACGACTTGGGGTAATTCCTGTTCCTTTTCTTCAATAGCTTCTTGTAATTTACCCAACTTGCCCTCCATGGAACTTCTTGCTTGTTTCTCACGCATTGCAATATCTTTCTTCAAATCATCCAATTCTGAATTGTACTGTTCTAATTTGTTATTCTCATTATCTGAAGTTTGCTTGTAACTTTCTAAATCCCTGGTCATCTGTTCCAGGGCCATTTTCTTCTCATGACGTTGAGGAAGCCAATCATTGTATTCTTTGTCCACATCAACTTTTTTCTTAAGGACACCATTAATCTTTTGATTTAATTTTTCCATGTCTCTCTGGACAATCACCTCTTCCTTTGCAATGTCTTCATCTAATTCAACTTTTCGTTTGGCTAATTTTTCCTTTCCAGATTCATTCTCTTTGGGAATCTCGTCCAATTTTTCAATTTCCTTTTCCTTTTTGACTTTCTCCTTCAGAAGCTTTTTACGTTGTTCATTGTCCCTTGAAATATTCTCGTAATGCTTCACATATTCTGCCTCATTAGCCTCAAACGTCTTCTTTTTCTTGTCATGGTCCGTTTTCCTTTTGTTGTACAATTTCTCTTCCTGCTCAAATTCAACTTTACGAGTTTCATTGATTGCCTTGATTTCATCCAGTCTTGCATTAACCGTTTGAATTTTTTCATGGAAAGGTGCAACCTTCTGTGTGAGCTCTGTACATTTTTTCTCAGCATGATCCATTTTAAATTGACAAATTTGATGTTGATATTTTGCTTTGGTATTATGATCTCTCAGGAAATCCTTTGCTTTCTTGACTGGTTCTATGCATTGATTGTTTTTCCTTCTCTACCAAGTCGACTCGATGAAGTTTTTCTTCACGCTCATAGTCCAATGTTTCCACACGTTGTTCCAACTTAGCCAAAGAGTTGATGTACCTTTTTGTCCCAATGACTTCTTCTAGGAATTCCAGTAGACCAGTTTCAAGACCATTGGGTGTTTTAGGAGGCATCTGAGCAATTGACTCGACTTCACCTTGAAGAATGAGGAATCTGTTGTGGACAATATCAATTCCATTTTCTTTGAGGAAACTTGCTACTTGTTGAAATACTACTGTTTTCCCATTCAGTTTGTATGTTGAACTATTATCGCCTCTTGCTCTCCGAGTTACAGTAATTTTTGAATTAGGTACGACCTCAAAATTATCATCATCTTGCCCATTATCCACAATCTTTACGAAATGGACAGTCACTGCACAGGAGTTGAGAGAAGGTAAAAGTTCTGACTTGTGAATCAAAACGGAAACCTTTTTACAACGAATTTTGGCAGCACGGTAACCAAAAACAAACAACATGGCATCAATAATGTTACTTTTTCCATTTCCATTTGGACCAACAATGGCAGAGAAGCTCTTATGAAAGGGGCCCATTTCTTTGACACCACCATAACTCTTGAAATTTTCACAGACAATTTTCTCAATAACAAGTCTCTCTCCTGTCTGTGGAGGATCAATTCGAACATATTTTGGTGGAATGTAAATATCTTCCAAATGAACTCCATCCTGTTCCTCATATCCTCCTTGAATGTCTTCTTCTTCATCCTCAATCATAACCTGATTCCGACGATTTGATGGTCCAGATTCATCATGATCAGAATTAATGGTGTCATCATATCCCTTCTTTCCTGTCCTCTTCCTCTTGGGTTTTGAGGTTGTTGCAGGTGCTCTTTGACGCTTGGGACCCATTGTCAGATAGTTGAATGTTCAATTATTGATGGATATAACAGCTGACAAGCCGACAACTGCAACAATAGAATATTGAACCATAATACTATTAACAAGATGTACTTCGTGCACTTGCCCGCAGAGCATATAGTATATATTTGAAAGAAAGTGATAATAATAATGATTTATTTCAAAAAATTCAAAAAGTCCTTGGAGAATGTTTCGTTGAAAGAACACTACGAGTTATTTTTAAAATAATTACCTGTTTGAAATACCCTATTTTAAATCTAATTAAACTTCTTTTGA